>PVIU01011625.1:0-63856 GCA_004026605.1 Ondatra zibethicus
TTATCTTTTGGGGAACCTAGTCTATTTGGATTCACATCTTCCTAGGCCAGGATGGAGGGGGGAGGGCCATGGACTTCCCACAGGGCAGGGTACCATGCCCTCTTTTAAGGAAGGAGGGGGAGGGAAAAAGGATGGGGGAGCGGGGGGGGGGACTGGGAGAAGGGGAGGAAATGTAAATTTTTTGAATGAAAAAAATAAAAGAATATAAAAAAGGAAAGAATGACAATTTTAAATATTTTGTGTAGAGATATTATAGAAGAAAACTGCTCTTTTATCTAATGTAGCTGTCTCAACACCAAGATACTACCTAACTGTTTTACTTAATCCCCAGTAGTAAATTTTTATGCTTTTACTTATCTTAATTTCCAAGAGTAAACAAAAGTATCTTTTTTATTGATTTTTATTGAGCTCTACAATTTTCTCTGCTCCCCTCCCTGCTTCTCTCCTCCCGTTCAACCCTCTCCCAATGTCCCCATACTCCTAATTTACTCACGAGATCTTGTCTTTTTCTACTACTCATGTAGATTCACAAAAGTATTTCAAGTGTGCTTGTTCCTCACTACCTGCAGATTCGGCATTTGTGAATCTCTTTACCAAATCTTATTTGTAATACTATCAACAAAATCAGTAATCTGTGTTATTCCAAGACACTAAAGTGCATATCTCCAGCTAAATTCAAACGTGACAGGGCTTTGTCTCATTTTTGAACAGTCATACTTTGAACAATTGTCTTTTCTGTGGTCTTAGTACCACATTTTATGTGGTTTTGGCTAATGATTTCTCTGTCTAAAAAAGCAATCAAAAGCAGTGTTGAAAGCTTGTCAAACTTGGCAAAGGTAGTGATGAATTTAATATTCCTAAATCATGCAGTCTGAGAAAACACCCACATTAGATAAGCTGTGTTCCAGTATGAGTCTGTGTTGGTGTCTATGAGTTTGAGTCTCAATAATATATGTGAAGCACAGTGTCTTTAGACAAAAACATATATGGACAGGGGGTACATATTGATCATTTAGGGAAAATATGATCAGAGACTCACAAAAATATACCCCTAACCTTGTATTTCATCCCAAAGCACTGGCTCAGTACTGATGAACTAATTATTCAGAGAGAATGCTTAAACATACCTGCTGTGGATGAGTAAATCAATGTGTAATGGTCACCCTGGTTTGCATATTTATTTTACTACTGCCTTGTGAAGATAATGAAAAAATTTCTACATGTCTGCCCATCACAGAAGATAGATTTGGTTAAAACTTAAATGAAAAATTGGCTCATGAATTAAGGGGAAAGACCTGTTCCACGACAGGTAAGTGGGCTTGGAAAGCGAGATTGGAACATAGAGAATACAAACTTTGTCTACATCTGAGGGCTGCCTGGAGCTAGCCTCAAGCTCATAAACAAAAATATCACCATTAAATATGTATTGATTGTTGAGAGGCAAGCTAATGGAGAATTTGACTCATGGTCCTTTCTGCAGTTATCACTCTTTTAAATGGCTTTAACGAGATGTGTTTCTTTTGTGAAGTCCAATCAGCAGTTTGGAAGGAGGTTACATAGTCATGTCAGTTGTTAGGAAAAGAACCAACCCCACCCCTGATCATTCTTTTCTAACCTTGTAAAATAGAATTTTCAAAGTACTATAGATTTAATAATTATATTAAAAATGAAATCATGACATTTATTAAATACAAAGGAAACCATTTGTGTACTGACTGGATAAGGTCTTTAAAAATAACAGTTTATATCCACTGTATATTTCTCTTTTCCTAAATTTTAAGCAATTTTTTTTCAAAATGTTGAGCTGGGAGAATTGACACTCCCTGTGATGACGATATGGCATTTTATCTAAAACTGTGGATTTTTTTATGGCTCGAGAGTAAAAAAAATGACTGATGGCTATAAACCTCCTCAGCCTTTCAGATAAATGGTTGTCACAAAATGTGAAGGCTAACAAAGCAGAAAAAAATGGCAAAAGAGGGAATGTGTCTTGAGGATTATAGTAGGGTTTAGTGCAGAACACTTGGCAAACAGAGCTCTCACGGTCTGTTACCTTATTTCACAAGTTAGCACAGAATGAGAAAATGTCTTTAAAAGCTCACTATCTTTCCCCTCCCTACTCTAATTCTCTTATCTTGTTTTTCTCCATCACCTTTCAGTCTTCTGAGTTTAGGGACAGATACTCTCACCATCTCTCTGTCCCTCCCTCTCCCTCCCTCTCTTACTCTTTTCCTTTGTGTGTCTTTGTCTCTTTCAATGTATGTCAAACAATAGAATCCAATGAAGGCGGGAAAAGACAGCCATGTTTTCTGAAAATTTATAGCCTAAAGAAAGTAGTAGTCATAAAAGGAAATATGGTTAGCTAAGTCTTGAAAGATGGTCAGAGTGTCATAGTTATAGAATGAGTAAATTAAATACACAAGAAATTCAAATCCCCTAAGTCCAAACTTGAACTCTATGTTTAATTATAATTAATATGACCTGATGGAATTTTATTGAATGTTATAGTCTTTTAAAGTTGATTTCATCAGTCAGTTCTTGAAACAGCTCTGGAGTTTGTGATTAAGGAATCTGGCTAATTCAGCCACTAGCTCTGTAAAGCTATCGTGTGCTTTAAACGAGACTGATGCAGCATACTGAAATAGTAATATCAGGGATACATCTCGCTAAGGAAAATGTTATAATTAATTTCATTTACCACTTCTAAAATAAATAAAATAAGTAAAAACTAGTGTTTTTATTTATGAGTATAGACATGTGCCTGTTCACCTGCATGTTCCACTTGTGTGTACTGCCTTAAGAGGGAATCTCATCATGTGAAACCTGAATTAGCATGCATTTGTGACGTATCCATTAGAGGTGCTTGGAACTGAACTCATGTCTTTTATGAGCACAATAAGTACTCTGATCCACTGAGGCAACTATCCAGCCCCTCATTTGCTGTGTTTTACTCTTTAGTATAGCTTTCAAATTTTAAAAATAATGTAAAAAATTGGCTCTCATGATTATATTGGTCAGTATGCTCTTGGGAAGGTATTGCAGAAGCTCATCTCTCAAATTTTAATTGATACATATTTCCTCTCAATTATCCTTCTATGTATGCAGTTTATTTGAAAGAAGGAAGAGCTCCATTACTAATGATATTACTTGACCAATATTTTATTAAGTGGTTGGTAAGGTTAGAAGTCACAAACTAACATAAAACTTACAATGAAATATTATACAGCCGCTAAATTACATGGAGCAAGGTAAGGGTCTTAGAGATAGATTAACTCATATTTTGGGTGTATAGAACAAGTTACAAATGATACAGCATAAGTTTAAAGCCAACTCTAATGTGTACCTTCTAGGTTTGTTGTATGGTTTATTACTTAGACAATAATGGTAAAAACTCACACGTTTGACATAAAAATATGGGGAAAGCAAACTAATGAGGTAGGTGATAGGAGGAGCTTTCATACAAGACTATCCTGCTTTATGCATAATAAACTCTAATTTTGTTGCTTCTATATTCATATTACTAAGGTAAAAATACTTCACTCCTTAACAACTCATGAGTCTGGAGTGATCCAGGTGTGAAGATGATGTCTGCAAGAGGCACAAATGGAAAGCAGCAGGGATTCTACCAAATTATATGAAACTTACAGAAAAAATGCATGCCAGGAGGAACTAGAATATATCAGAACATTCAGTACTGAACTGTGCTTGATGGGACTCACTCATCCATTTATATGCAAAAAGCCCACATGATAAGAATATGCTAGAAATCAAACAATTTTGCAGATTACATTGAATAATTAAAAACAAGAAGACCTTGAGCTTCCTGGGGACTCTCTAAAAGCTTCACATACCCTGATCATCAGCACAGCCTTTCTGATGTCCCGAACACCATCGTACACCAGGCGTGAGGCATCGATAAACTCGTTCTCCTCGAATGGTTGAGGGACGTTGGCACTAAGGGCTTCGATGGCAACCTCAACTTGTTCAGCAAAGCGTGGCATCACTGGATGAACAAAAGAAATGACAGCAAATGAAAAAACTTTTCTCTTGCTGTCCATCACTCCAGTTCCCGGACAAAGTTAACTATAGGCCTTTTGGGCCAGCTAAGGTCTGATTTAGTTATCTTGTGCCATTTACCTTAATAAAAAGAAGCAAACTATTACTTCTTGCAAGGTGATGGTTTGGAAAAGAAAAGAAAAAGAAAAAGAAACTTATGACAGCCATGCAAGATAGTACAGGATAAGAGATGGCTATAAATTTCACATTTATGGTAACCTGGGTTGAGTTTCAATTTGTTAGTTTCCACTCATGAAAATTTGCCCAAATTTTCTTAATATTTTGATGCCTTCTTTTTGTCTATATAATAGTTGGATTCAGTATTATAATATGTAGGGTCTGGGTCTACCCGTGCTCCTGGGGTTCACATTGAGGACAGTTTCTGGTCAGCCAGCTAAAACATTCCTGTTTGTGCCCCTTCTGCCCCCCCCCTGGTGATTAGCTGTAGGACATTGTTTACTCCATCTTGGGTGTGGCAATTTCCCACCTGCCTGGGGGGAATTCCTTGTGCAGCTGCAAGGTTTTTAAGGATTTCCCCAAGGTTAAATAAACTACTGACCTCCTTTTGAACGACCCAGGTCTCTTGGGTGTTCTTTCAATCTCCAGGCCCTTGCCCGGCTTGCTACAGTACAGTGGCGCGCAAACTGTACCAAGAGGGTAACACAGAATCGGGTGTTAGAATAATACACACAAAGCATTCAGTCTTAACATGCCCTTAGAAAATATCAACAAACAACTAATTAATACCAGAAGTTATAAACAGAAAGTGTATAGCAGACATTTGGATGGAAACACAGGAATTAAGAAACAAAGAGGATGTGGAAGGAGGAATGTTATGGAAGAACCATTTAAGTGAACAAAGGAAAATGGGATTAACTCAGCAGAAAGACCTGTAAGTAGAAAAGAAGATCAATAGGTTGCCTTTTTATCAATATCACCCTGGTATGAGAAAGATTATGTTTAAGTTCCTAAAAAGCTGATGCCTTTTTCTCATGAGAACAAATTTGCACACACACACACACACATCAGCAGAAAGTAAGTTCACTAGAATATCTGGAATATTTCTACAGATTCTGGAAAAGAAAATGATGCTAATTTTTTTTACTCTTGAAAATCGTAATTCAATTTTCTAAGCTGTTATCTCATAGCAACCCACTCCTGTGGCAGATGGAAGCCAAAAGCACAACTCACTTTATTTACAAGGACAATAAAACAGAAGCATAATTTGTCTGCATCTATTTTGAGTTTTCATGCCTGGTTCATCTTTATTCTCATTTCAACCCTCTTGGATATTGTGACATTCATTTTAATCCCTGGTGTGGGAAACTCTGCTCATTTACTCTTTAGGGTCAGACTACCCAAACTACATAATTCCTAGAAACATTCACTCATACTGGAAAAAGTCAAAGATTTTTGGGGAAGGATGGTAGAGGACGAGGGAGGCATAAACATTCTTGCAACAATAACTACGAAAACCAAGGTTTGAACTGGGCAATTTTCCTTTCCCATGTGAATAATGAGGATTACTTCCCTATACCACCTGAGCTTTCCATCTCACCATTGAGCTGCATCTACAGAGAAAGAATTCTGGGGTCATTTAGTTGTTTTGCCATGACTGAATTGAATCTGAAGTGGTTAGCATTCTAATTACACACATTTGGTCAACAAAATGTATATATGTATCAGAACATCACACCATGCCCCATGAAAATGTGTAACTATCCCATGTCAACTCAACATAAAATTCTAAAAACTTTTATTTCTAAAACCCATAAAAGAAACCTGGGTACTTTCAGTTATCCCTTTGTGTTGAGAATGAACTTTTTATGGGACTGAAAAATGAAGATCATTGGAACTGACCTCTTTGAGTATGAGAATATTTTGTATGAATTTGACATTTAGAAATGAGTGTTTTACTTAAATAAAATCATAACTATTTTTCTTTGGCAGAAAGTTCTGAGTTATACTAATTCCTCTTTATTTGATATTTAAACTGGCATGTTTGTGGCTCTAGATGACTTTACAGATTTATATGCAGCTGTCAGTAGTACTTAGATATATAAAATTTCTCTCATTTTCAGGATGGTAAGATTGCTTAGAGGGGAAAAGGCACCTCCTGCCAGGCTTGGCAAGCCCTGAGTTTAATTCCCAGTACCTACATGGTGGAAGGAGAGAAGCTACTCTTGCAAGCTAACCTATAACTTCCACATACATGTTGTAGCAATATGCATGTGCAGACATACACACAATAAATAATATGTAATTTTAAAAGTTCATTACTCTCTTATATATCTGATATAAAGAATCAGAGCTGTTACATGTAAGTAGAAAACATTCTACAAATTGACATGAAAACTGATGAGCAAATTCACAGAAAATAATTCCATATTATTGATAAATACACAGTATATATGTTTGACATCATTAACTGAAAACAGCAATAAAATATCATTTCATACATAAGAATCAACAAGGAATTTGAAGCATGATCATTCTATGATCATGAAAAAATATGAAAATGTGGCCGGAGAAAACCCATCTACTGTAGTTGGGACTGAAAAGAACAATGCATCTTCTTGGCCACCACTACCATGAAATATGGTAAATGACTCTTCATTTCCAATCTAGGGCATAGCCAAATATCAACTTCTATAGAAATTATGACTAGGCAAGCTGATCAGTCTTCACCTTGAAGTCACAAGAAATCTCTCTCTATCTCTATGTTTGTGTCTGTCTTTCTAGGTCAAGAGTTGAGAAGAAGAACATATACAATAACTGAAATTGAAAAGAATTGCTTTTACAGGCTCTTTTTAATAGGCCACCCCCAGACTTATTCTGATATACACAACCAGACCTATTCTGGTGCGAAGAAGAACAACTGTGAGGTGCTTTCTCAAGGTCAATGGGTACTGGATCTGTGTGGCACAAACAGACCCAGACGTGCAAACAAAGAGACAACTGATGCACTAAAGTCCTGAAGTTAAAGCTTGTGTTGGCAAAGCAAACTGAAACAAGATAATCACTTGTGAGATAATAGAAACATGCACATAGGAGTAGAGCACATCATTTAAGCATGCACGTATTTCTCTGTGTTATACACGCTCTGAAAGACTATATACTGTCTTAAATACAGTGTTTACCTTAAAGAAGGAGGAGATTATATCTGGTATATTAACCTTTGTTCTTGAATTTTTGGATGTTTTTATATTTCAAATATTTTTAAAGGAGTTAAAAGTTAACTGTGATTGGTATGCATAATAAAAATCGTTTTAAAAATAAAAAAATATATAAAAAACTAAGAGAGTTATTCTGTAAGTCACATACTTCTTTGTAGAATAAGGCTCTGAAAAAAATAGAATTCTATTTTATGAACCACAATATAATGTAAAGTAGTCTGATCAATTGTATTAAAGTAGGAAGTCACTGAGAAACTGTGAATAAGCTATCATGCAGCTTTCTATGTTAAATATTAGCTAGATGGTTAAGTTAGGTAGTGCCTACCACTAAGACCCCAATCTCCATGAATACATCACTGTCTTCATAAATACTTTTCCTAAGTCTTATAGGAACAAGAAAAATATGCCCTTTTTGGTTTGTGCAAAGTTATCCTTAAGAAGTAATGTAAGCGGTAGAGACGAACAATTGGTGGACATAGGAGGTGAGACAACAGTGGCCCTGGGACCCCAGACCCCTACTCCCTAAAACCTCCACGTGGCAGAAAGGCTAGGGGACCCCTCCCCAGGTGCCTTTGGCATTCCTAGCACCAGCAGGGAGCCAGGCTGCCAGATAGCCGATCTTCTTGCCTCTGACTGCAAGTGCTGGGATTTACAGGAGTATACCACCATGACCAACTGAAAAACCTTACTATTGCTTGAAGGAAGATCTGCTTGATAAACTCCCTCAGTTTTTGTTTGAGTTTCTCTGTGTTCATCACTGTTGAAAATCGATAGTTCTGGATTGGTGTTTTCTTCTTCAGGCAGACACTCCCTGTACTCTGTTTTATGTGCATGGTGCATATACATATAAATGCATGTATAATCTACCCCACCCCCAATGCATCTTTCCCTGTGAGCTCTGTGGAAACCAATTCTTGGTGGACATAAGAGACATAAGAGTTGAAGGAAAAGATGGGAAGGCGCCAATGCAAGAACTCCTCCAACATCCTAAAAAGCAACATGGTACCACCAGAACCCATCTGACACACAACAGGAAGACTTGATCATCCTAACCCAGAAGATATAGAAGAAAACAACTTTAAACGTTACTTAATGAAAATGATGGAGACCCTTAAAGAGGAACTGAAAAACTCCCTTAAAGAAACAGAGGAGAAGACAAACAAAAAGATGGAAGAAATTAATAAATCCCTCAAAGAAATCCAAGAAAACCAAGAAAAAGCAATCAAACAGGTGAAGAAAACAGTTCAAGATTTGAAGATTGAAATAGAGGTAATAAAGAAAACACAAACCGAAGGAACTCTGGAAATGGAAAATCTGGATAAATGAACAGAAACTACAGAGACAAGTATACAAGACCAACAGAATACAAGAGATAGAAGAATCTCATGCGCTGAAGATTCTATTGAGGAAATAAACTCAGTGGAAAAAGAAAACACTAAATCCAACAAATTCTTAACACAA
This sequence comes from Ondatra zibethicus, assembly GCA_004026605.1. NCBI lineage: Eukaryota > Metazoa > Chordata > Mammalia > Rodentia > Cricetidae > Ondatra > Ondatra zibethicus. The sequence continues at coordinate 8,694 of PVIU01011625.1, forward strand.
AACATTCAGGAAATCTGGGGCACAATAAAAAGACCAAACCTGAGAATAATAGGGATAGAAGGAGAAGAATTCCAGCTCAAAGGCACAGAAAAATATATTCAACAAAATTATAGAAGAAAACTTTCCCAACCTAAAGAAGGATATGCCCATGATGGTACAAGAAGCTTACAGAACACCAAATGATCTGGATAAAAAAAAAAAAAAATCCCTTCGCCATAGAATAATCAAAACACAAAACATGCAGAAGAAAGAAAGAATACTAAGAGCTGCAAAAGAAAAAGATCAAGCAACATATAAAGGAAAACCTATCAGAATTACACCTGACTTCTCAATGGAAACCATGAAAGCCAGAAGGTCCTCGATAGATGTGCTACAGACACTAAGAGACCATGGATGCAAGCCCAGACTACTGTACCCAGCAAAGCTTTCATTTACCATTGATGGAGAAAACAAAATAGATTTAAACAACACCTATCCACAAACCCAGCTTTATAGAAAGTTCTAGAAGGAAAGCCATAACCCAAGGAAGCTAACTAGACCCACAATAACACAGGCATCTGATAACCCTCACCACCAGCATAACCCAAAGAAGGGAAACACACAAACACTACTACCAAAAGATAAATATCAATGGTCTCAATTCACCTATAAAACGACACAGGCTAAGGGAATGGATATGTAAATAGGATCCAGCATTCTGCTGTTTACAAGAAACACACCTCAACCCCAAAGACAGATACTACCTCAGAGTAAAGTATTGGGGAAAGGTTTTCCAATCAAACATACCTAAAAAAAAAGCAGGTGTGCCTATTCTAATATCTAACAAAATTGATTTCAAACTAAAATCAATCAAAAGAGATGGAGAAGGACATTTTATACTCATAACAGAAACAATTCATCAAGATAAAGTCTCAATCCTGAATATCTATGCCCCTAATTCAAAAGCACCCACATATGTAAAAGAAGCATTACTGAAATTTGAATCGCACATCAAACCCCACATACTAATAGTAGGAGATTTAAACACTACTCTCTCAATAAGGGACATGTCAAACAGACAGAAACTTAACAGAGAAATACGAGAACTAACAGATGTAATGAAACAAATGGACTTAACAGTCATCTATAGAACATTCCACCCAAACAAAAAAGAATATACTTTCTTCTTAGCACCTCATGGAACCTTCTCTAAAATTGATCACATTCTTGGTAGCAAAGCAAACACCCACAAATACAAAATTGAAGTAAACCACTGTGTCTTATCAGATTACCATGGAGTAAATTTAGAATTCAACAACAATACTACTTCCAGAAAGCCTACAAACTCATGGAAACTGAACAGTCAACTGCTGAACCACTTTTGGGTCAAGGAAATAAAAATAAAAATAAAAATCTTCCTTGAATTCAATGAAAATGAAGGCACAACATATCCAAACCTATGGGACACTATGAAAGCAGTGCTAAGAAGAAAGTTCATAACACTAAGTGCCCATATAAGGAAAATGGAGAAAGCTCACATCAATGATCTAACAGCATGCCTGAAAGCTCTAGAAAAAAAAAAAAAGCAGACTCACCCAAAAGGAGAAGAAGACAGGAAATAATCAAGTTGAGGGTTAAAATCAAAAAATAGAAACACAGAGAACAATCCAAAGAATCAATGAAACACAAAGCTGGTTCTTTGAGAAAATCAACAAGACTGACAAACCCTTATCCAAACTAATCAAAAGGCAGAGAGAGAACATCCAAATTAACAAAATCAGAAATGAAAAGGGGGACATAACAATGGACACTAAGGAAATTCAGAGAATCATTAGGTCCTACTACAAAAATCTGTACTCCAAAAAACTGGAAAATGTAAAATAAATGGACAATTTTTTAGATAGACACTACCTACCAAAATTAAATCAAGACCAAGTGAGCAATTTAAATAGACCTATAAGCCGTGAGGAGATAGAAGCTGCCATCAAAACCTCCCAACCAAAAAAAAGCCCAGGGCCGGATGGTTTTAGTGCTGAATTCTACTAGAACTTTCAAGAAGAGCTAATAACTATACTCCTCAAAGTGTTCCACATAATAGAAACAGAAGGCTCACTGCCAAACTCTTTTTATGAAGCTACAGTTACCCTGATAACAAAATGACAAAAAGACTCAATCAAGAAAGAGAATTACAGACAAATCTCACTCATGAACATGGATGCAAAAATTCTCAATAAAATTCTAGCAAACCAAATCCAAAAACACATCAAAAAAAATCATCCATTATGATCAAGTAGGCTTCATCCCAGAGATGCAGGGATGGTTCAACATACAAAAATTACTCAATGTAATCCACCATATAAATAAACTGAAAGAAAAAACATATGATCATTTCATTGGATGCAGAAAAAGCATTGGGCAAAATTCAACATCCCTTCATGATAAAGGTCTTGGAGAGATTAGGGATACAAGGATCATATCTAAATATAATAAAAGCAATATACAGCAAGCCAACAGCTAACATCAAATTAAATGGAGAGAAACTCAAAGCGATTCCACTAAAATCAGGAACAAGACAAGGCTGTCTGCTCTCTCCATATCTCTTCAACATAGTTCTTGAAGTTTTAGCAATAGCAATAAAACAACATAAGGAGATCAAGGGAATTCAAACTGGAAAGGAAGAAGTTAAACTCTCATTATTTGCAGATGATATGATAGTGTATATAAGTGACCCTAAAAACTCTGCCAGTGAACTCCTTCAGTGGATAAATACCTTCAGTGAAGTGGCAGGATACAAGATCAACTCAAAAAAATCAGTAGCCCTCCTATACACAAAGGATAAAGAAGCTGAGAGGGAAATCAGAGAAACATCACCTTTCACAATAGCCACAAATCACATAAAATATCTTGGGGTAACACTAACAAAGGATGTGAAAGACCTATTTAAGAAGAACTTTATGTCTTTGAAGAGAGAAATTGAAGAAGATACCAGAAAATGGAAAGATCTCACATGCTCTTGGATAGGAAGGATCAACATAGTAAAAATGGCAATCTTACCAAAGGCAATCTATAGATTCAATGCAATCGCCATCAAAATCCCAACACAATTCTTCACAGACCTTGAAAGAACCAGATCAACTTCATATGGAAAATCAAGAAACTCAGAATAGCCAAAACAATTCTGTACAATAAAGGAACTGCTGGAGGCATTACCATCCCTGACTTCAAGCTCTATTACAGAGCTACAGTAATGAAAACAGCTTGGTTTTGGCATAAAAACAGAGACATTGACCAATGGAATCTAATTGAAGACGCGGTTATTAATTCATACACCTATGAACACCTGATTCTTGACAAAGAAGCAAAAAAGATACAATGGAAAAAAGAAGGCATCTTCAACAAATGGTGCTGGCCTAACTGGATGTCAACCTGTAGAAGAATGAAAATAGATCCATATCTGTTGCCATTCACAATACTCAAGTCCAATTGGATTAAAGACCTCAATATAAATCAGACCATACTGAACCTGATAGAGGAGAAAGTGGGAAGTAACCTTCAGTGTATGGGCACAGGAGACCACTTCCTAACTATATCCTCAGTAGCACAGACAATAAGAACATCAACAAATAAATGGGACCTCCTGAAACTGAGAAGCTTCTGTAAAGCAAAGGACACAGTCAATAAGACAAAAAGGCAGCCTACTGAATGGGAAAAAAATCTTCACCAACCCCACATCAGACAAAGGACTGATCTCCAAGTATATAAAGAACTCAAGTAATTAGACATTAAAATTCTAAACAACCCAATTAAAATGTGGTGTACTGAACTAAACAGAGAGTTCTCATCAGAAGAATTTCAAATAGTCAAAAGATACTTAAGAACATGTTCTTCGTCCTTAGCTATATGGGATATGCAAATCAAAACAACCTTGAGATACCATCTTACACCTGTCAGAATGGCAAAGATCAAAAACACTAATGATAGCTTATGCTGAAGAGGTTGTGGAGCAAGGGGAACACTCATCCACTGCTGGTTGGAATGCAAACTTGTGCAACCACTTTGGAAATCAGTGTGGCAGTTCCTCAGAAAACTGGGAATCAACCTACCTCAGGATCCAGCAATTCCACTCTTGGGAATATATCCAAAAGATGCTCAATCATACTACAAGACCATTTGTTCAACTATTTTCGTACAGCATTATTTGTAATAGCCAGGACTTGTAAACAACCTAGATGCCCCTCAACTGAAGAATGGATAAAGAAAGTGTGACACATCTACACATTAGAGTACTACTCATCAGTAAAAAAATAATGACATCTTTAATTTTGCATGCAAATGGATGGAATTAGAAAACATCATCCTGAATGAGGTAAACCAGACCCCAAAAAACGAATATGGTATATACTCACTCATAAGTGGATACTAGTCATAAACAAAGGGCAACGAGCCTATAGCTCAGGATCCTAGAGAAACTAAGAAATAAGGTGAATCCAAAGAAAAACATGTATAGACCTACCTGGAAATTGGAATCAGACAAAAATTTGGGAGCAGGAGGGAGGGGGAGGAGAAGGAGGGTGGAGGAGAACTTGAGGGAATGGGATGGTTGAGATGGAGGAAGGACCGATATGAGAGCAAGGAAAGAGATATCTTGATTGAGGGAGCCATTATGTAATTAGCAAGAAACCTGGCTCTAGAAAAATGCCCAAGAACCCCCATGGATGAACCCAGCTGAGACCCTAAGCAATAGAGGAGAGGGTGTCTAAACTGACCTTACCCTGTAATCAGACTGATGATTATCTTAAATATCACCATAGAACCTCCGTCCAACAACAGATGGGGAACAGAGGCAGTGACCCACATCGGAGCTCTGGACTGAACTCCCAAGATCCAGTTGAAGAGTGGAGGGAGTGAGAGTATGAGCAAGGAATTCAAGACCATGAAGAGGTCATCCACTGAGACAGCTTGCTTGAGCTAATTGTAGCTCAGCAACTCCAACTGGACTGGGAGTGAACGAGTATGGGAACAAGCAAGCCCCCATGAAGGGGGTTGACAGCTGGGGTAGACTGAGGGGCCTCTGATATATATGAAAGTATATCATATACCAGCTTCATGGGATCTTATCCTCTGATATAAACCTTGCTCAACCTAGATGTAGTAGGAAGGGCCTTGGACTTTCCACAGGGAGGGGTGCATGGCACTCCCTTAGGTTTGGAGGGGTGGGGGAGGGCCTGTGGAGGGAGAGGGAGGGGACTGGAAGGAGGGGAGAAAGTGGGAATTTGCATTTTTTTAAGTAATATAAAAAGGGGAAAAATAATGTAAGCAAGAAAATGAAGAGATGGTAAGACTTCAGATACAAGGAAGACAGAGAAAAAGATAATGTGAAAGAGCTGCATTGTAAAAATTATTTCTTTTATATTTTGAGATTTTATCATTTCTCACTACTCTTTCCTCACTCCAAACCCTTCCATAGACCCATCCCTGCTCTCTTACAAATTCAGGGCCTCTTTTTCATGTTTTCATTAATTGTTATACACACACACACACACACACACACACACACACACACACATCTATTCCTAAATACATAAGTGAAACCATAAAATATCAGAGTCTATATTCATAAAGTCTCACTAAACTTGTAAGGCAGCTCATGGTACCTAAACTTGGACTGAGCAGAACAACAGACATATTGGAAGTGCACAGGGGAAGAAAATTCAAGTCCTCAACCCTACACAAAGTATAGGCAACTAAGAAATGCTGAGAGTGGGAGAAATAATTTTCACCAGGGAAGGGCTCCTAAACTGGCTACTTAACACTGAATGGTGTTCTCTGGAAACATCCATATGAAGTAGCAGTATAAAGGCACTATTTTAAATGAGGGATACTCTTTAGAAAGCTGTTCTGCTTGGACCACGATGGAATAAGAAATCCTTCTGTGAGACTTAGCAGGTAGAACCCTGGAGTGAATGACGGTGTTGCTGGTCATGGTATCATCAGAGAAGGCAGAAATAGGTGCTTTTGAGAAAATCAGTTTACCAAGATGCAAATGGTTAGGGGGAGAGCAATAACTGCTCCCTTTGTGCTCCAGTTCTAAGTTTATTCCCTCAGGGACAGGCCAGGTACTATGTATTTGTCAACACAGCTCAGCTCTTTCCATTGCTACTCCCTCCTGGTTTGTGTTCCTCTTGTTTTATGTATAGTCCTAAGGCAGGAAGGCAAAGGTTTAATGGAACAAGACTGTTGTAGAAGGCCGCTTGCTCAGCCCTGAAATAACTACACAGAAACTGTATTAATTAAATCACTGCTTGGCCAATAGCTTAAGCATATTTCTGGCTAACTCTTACATTTTAAACTAGCCCATCTCCATTAATCTGTGTATTGTCATGAAGCTATGGCTTACTGGGTAAAGTTCCAGCATCTGTCTCTGGCAGGGCTATGTGGCTTCTCCCTGACTCCGCCCTCTTTCTCCCAGCATTCAGTTTAGCGTCTCCCACCCACACTCCTGCCTAGCTCTGTTCTGCCCTGCTCTGTTATAGGTTCAAAGCAATTTCTTTTTAACCAATAGTATTCACAGAATACAGAGGGTAATCCCACATCACCTCCCCTTTTCTGTTTAAATAAAAAGGAAGGTTTTAATTTTAACATAGTAAAATTATATATAACAAAACAGTTACACCACAAGACCCATATAGTTGGACCTGAGGTTCTCAGTTTCACTATGAGTTCTTCCAACATTCTGATAATGTCTAAAAGACGTCCTTTCCCCAGAATATTGAGACAGGAAAAAAAAATCAGATACTGGCCTCACTTCTTCCTAATTAGGACAAAGCTTAGCACTGCCTTTGTGATTCTCACTTCATATATCAACAGAGTTGCTGATGTAGGTTTATATAATTAGAACCTTTTTTCTTTCTGAATTACACCCAAAATATAGGTGCTATTGCACCACTTTGCAATTATTTATCAGCATGCTGAACTGTTCTTAATAGCTTATGACCTGAAAGGGTGATCAAAGTTAGAAGTGAACTTACATTGTAACTATACTTTTGCATGCATGTTGCATACTGGGCTGCAATATGATGACCTTCTAAGAGGAATGAAATTGAAGTTAATATTGCATATAAAAACCAAGGTCATACTATTCAAGTGCCGATTGAGATCTAAACCATGGGTGAGGATTTGGAAATGAATTTCCCCAAGAGGCTCCAGAGGTGAAGATTCAGAGCACAGGGTGATTCCGTTTACAGGAATGGCAAGCTGTGTTACAGTGCAAATGAGACTGCTGACAGCCATGAGAGAAAAGAACAAGATTAACTGGATGGTAGAGAGAAAGAAGCACAGCCAGATGGCCCAGTGTTTCTGAGATTATCTATGCTTCAGCCTTAGTGTTTCTGGTGATCCCCAATAATGCTAATGTATCTAAGCATCTGATGTCTGAATACTACTGACTTCCTTTTCTGGTTTAGTCACATGGCCTAGCCCTACACAAATTCAAATGTTGTAATTCAACTGAGTTATGTCTGTTGCCAAATAGGACATGATGGCAGGGGTGGGGGGAGTTATGCTGATGATCTGGCCATGAGAATTTATTCTCCCAAATGGAAAGACATACTCTTCCTTCTCCATGGTTAGATAAATGCCTCCTCAACTTTCCATCTCCAGTTGGTACACTGAAAAGAGATTGGTCCCTAGTGTTTCTGTATGTCCATTAGTTTGCCTGAATTCGCTCCACATCCATTTTCATCTTAAGCTCCGTCATACTTTTGAATACTGGAGAACCTACTCAATCAGGAACAAAAGAAAGAGAACCAGAAGCAAGGGGCAGAGGAAAGAATTCATTTGTCCTTGAGTATTTCCAAGACAAAACAAGGAGTCTCATGTTTCCCATTCATTTGTGGTGCTCATTATGCTGTATTGATTCAGAATCTCATCAAAGATTTTCAGGGCCATTAGACAATTTAGTAGTGGTTGCCCTGGTTGGGTGTGAGACCCTTTCAGAAAGCTGAGCTTGTAGTCCTTTTATAATTAAGCTTCCTTGGGAGAAGGTTCATCAATGACAAGGAAAAACAATCCCAATTCTGCCTTTGATTAATTCACTAAGACCAAACAGGCAAATCTCTTTACAGAAAGGTCATCTATGATGGTGGTGGTGTCAGGCCACACACTGAGAAGGCTTTTATTAGCCAAAATTTAGTATAAAATATAGAGAAAGTAGACAAAATCACTCTAGAAAAACATCCAGCTTGCTAAAAGTTAATGTGAAGCCAAGGAAATAACAGCATTTGGGTGAACCTAGAAAACAATGAATCAGAACCAGGATATAATTGTAGTTCTTTCCACTGCATAGTATAATGTAATCCCTGACCACGGATACTAACCATCTTCATAGTCGGAAAAAGCTAACACATTAAGCATTGCTAGAGTCAATGAGATTGCAAAGAATTAATCTGAAGCGACTCCTTGGAGCCATTGAGTGTTCCTTCCAACATAGAACTGTTTGATAGCATGCATCCCTTCTCCAAAAACAGTTTCTATTAGATATTGTCAAGGGAAAATTCAATTGTCCATAATTATATGCCAGGAGAGCTAAAACCACTAAATGTGTAACTTTGCCTGAAGGCAAGTGTGACTGGCTTTCCAAGGGTTTATCTTTGAAGGTTCTGCAGATCTGTGAAGCATGTGGTGAGGAGATGATTTGAATCTGAAGTTCAGAGTCATCACCTGTGCAGAAGTATGACCCCAAACCAAAGCTGTGGCCTGTCGATAAATATCTTCAGCTCCAGTCAAAAGTAATCAAAAACTCATACAAGCTGGTTACTCCCTGACATCAGTCTGTTTAGTAAAGACATTCACAACTCTGTATCTCCAGAGGGATTTCAATGGAAGCTTCAACCTCAGCCTACAAAGATAATTTTAAAAATCATGAGTTTAGGATTCTTTTAGGAATGTTATCACTGGAGTTCCACCTATCACTGATTACAATCAGCCAAAATGACTACAAGCCTTCTTTGTGAATACTGTTTCATTTCTACAAGTACTTATGGATCCATGAGCTCCACTGAGTAGAGATGTCCCTCCCTTGTAAGGGTACATGGATTCTTGAAGTGCTGAAATGCTTCAAGACTCTAAGTTCTTCCAGGTTTTACCCCTTTGACTACTAGGTATGATTTTGTACACTCTAATCAGTTATGCCTTTATGATGGTTAGCTATGTAGACTCTCCTATGAGTCAGTATAGCATTAATTTCTACACCAAGGGTAATTGATTTTTTTCCTAACATAATATTCAGCTTTTTATCCCTTTGACATATACATTATGACTTTTTCATTGCATGCAAGTTTTATTTCTGCAAATAGTCTGCCTGTCTTCTTCTACTGAAGACCTCATTCACAATCACCTTAAGTCAATCTTAGCCTTTCCTTACTTTACTATATAGCTTTGCTAATTTTTCATTCCCTTCTGACCACAAACCACCTGGCTATGTTCTGAGTTCATGTATCTTTTTTCTTCTGGAAATCATTACACAAATAGGGCCCTTGTGCCTGAAACTAAATATGGTGCTACATAGTCCATGTTATTGGATTTTTTCCATACATTCTATCATATCTCAATCATGTTACTCATCAATGTGTCCCCCACCCAAATGACTTTACCAATATGCATATGTGGTGAAGCAGGGTTTAAGATGGCCCGGATCCCAACATACCCTCTTAATATAATGTTTCTGTGTATCATAGTGGGAATATGGGCTAGAACCACTAACACCACTTTAAACAGCAAAATACAACAAAGGAGCTCAGACAGAACTTCTGAAACAAAGATAAACAAAGAAATGAATTTCTGTCTTACTCCCCTTTCTTGCCCATTAGAGTTATTACCCTAAAGAAAGACAGTTGTTGTCTGGTGAGCTGTGCTGACTGTGTTGATTTTTGTCAACTGATACAAGATAGAGTTATCTGGAAGAAGAAGCTCAATTGAGAAAATGTCCTCATCAGATTGCCTATAGGCAAGTCTGTAGGGCATTTTCTTGATTGCTAATTGATAGATAAGGGCCCAACCCATTCAGAGTAGAATCATCTTGGGCAGGAAGTCCTTGGTAGTACTAGAAAGCAGACTGTGCAAGCTAATAGGAGCAAGTCAGTAAGTATTGTTTTTCCATGGTTCCTGCTTCTGTTTCTGACTCCATATTCTTGCCCAGGCTTCCTTCTATGATAGACTTGATGTGGAAGTGTAAGATAAAGTAAATCCTTTACTCCCCAAATTGCTTTTGATCATGGTGATTTATCACAAAAGAAATCCTAAGGCATGGGCCAATAAGGAACAGTCTACAATGGTTAACAGGTGCAAAGGAGTGGTGACTCAAGGGAAACAAATGAGGGTCTTCCCATGCCATATGCATGTATCTTGTACTGGCCGGTCCATAAGCTGACGCAGTAATGGCAACACCTTGACTTCAGGCTCAGGAGAGATTCTAGAGGGCTGTCCCCAAACAAAGCTGCCGCAAATCCCAGTTTCAAGATACTATGAAAACATTATTAGAGCACAAAGTTGATAACTTTGGGGTGATACATTACACATAAATAGCTACTCAATATCATATGCTTTGCCCAAAGGAGAGCTATTAGTAAATAGCAATAAACACAGCACACCACAATTTTGATTAATTGTGGGAGCTACACTTAATCTAAATTCAGGAATATATTTGGCAGCTACACTTAATCTAAATTCAGGAATATATTTATCTATTCCAGGCAGTTTTTCCTAATTAAAACTGATATTTGATTCTGAACAAACCTGGATTTCCATTGGTGCTAGAATAATAGATGGTGCTCAGCAGTTGAGAAATTCCTATTCCCAGCACCCATGTCAGATAGCTCACAATCACCTGTAACTCCAGCACCAGGGTATCTGATGGCCTCTTCTTGCCTCTGTGGACATATGCATACATGTAGAATACACACACACACACATACACACACACACACACAGAGAGACCACATATAAAATAAATCTTTTTTATCAGCTGGGATAATGATATAGCTACCTTTCTGAGTTTGTGTCAACTTTAAAAATATGTTCAATGGAAGACAGGAACATGGTGGGGACACACCTACAGTCTAAGCTATTTGGGAGACTGAAGCAGAAGGATCAGTTGAGCCTAGGAGTTCAAGACCAGCTTGAAAAATAATGTCAAAACTAATGGGTATAGATCAGCCATTGAGGAACTTGTCAAAACTAGGATGTATGTGAGGTGGTTTCCATGAACTTGGCACAGACAAGAGTCACAGTGACTAGTTCTCAGCGTTGTCTTTCCGCTATAATCCTGCATCTGTCTACTCAACCACATGCCTTTTGATTTTGCTGAATGAAGGCTTATACATTAAGTACCCACTGTGTAGGACATGAGGGTCAATCTGCAAGGATTTACCGCCAAAAAAAAAAAAAAAGCTGCCTTGGTGAATGATAATCACACGAACTGTAAAGAGCACACTAGTGAATGAAGAATTTGAAAATTGGGAGCTCACATAATTTATCTTGCCAAGTAAGCTGTCTTGCTTATGCTCCTCTCTCTTCTCTCAGGCAAGTGTCATCCTGTGGATACTCCCTTTTAATAAGGAATTTCCTATAAGACTACCTCCAACTTCACACAACCTTTCCCTCTTAGCTATCCTCCTTATCTTAATTGCCAAGGGCCATACAAAATATTATGTTTGGTCCTGGACTTATTAGAGCCATGAGAGAAAGAATGTTTTAGTATTTACTTTTGAAAAAAGAATGATGGCTTACAAAACACCAAAAGGGGATTCAGTTTCTTCTCATCAAATGAAATAATGTTTCTAAGAAAACCTCCCCAATAGACTGTAATAAAACTATTTCCCTCCTATCTCCAATTTATAGTGTTTCAAATACATACTATGTTGTAACTTCTGGAATTTAATTTTTGATTATTTTTAAATGTTTTTTAAATGTGGTAGAGGCAATGTAGAAATACAACTGAAGTGCTTTGCCTAAACTGAGTACTTCCCTGCTAGGTATGGCACACACCTGTAATCCTAGCACTCCAGAGGAAGAGGTAGGTGAATCTCTGAGTTCAAAGCCAGCCTTGTCTGTATAGAAGAGTTCCAGGCCAGCCAAGGCTACACAGTGAGAACTTTCTCAAAATGAAAAATAAATAAATACTTAAATTCATAAATAAAAAAATAACAGACTTCCTTTGTTAACACTAATGGCATTCTTGGTGTGATTATGGAACTATGGAATGTTCTCTCTCTCTCTCTCTCTCTCTCTCTGTCTCTCTGGAAGACTCCTAATATCAGATTTCAGGAATAGGGTCAAAGTGACCCAGTTGAGTTTATTCCTTATTCCCTCATGAATACTCATCAACTATTTCTACCTCTCCAGATAACCACAATCACCAGTCAAGCCAGTCTTACTTCCGTCCACTCCTTCTTGGGCTTTCTTTCATCAGTGTCTGTCATCTGCTCTCTCAGTGGTAGTTCCTAAAGGCTGCCATTTTCATACATTCATGTTTAGAAAATTATAATGCTCATTTCAAACATCAAAACTAAATCCGAGTTCCAGAAGGCCATACATAACCCATGAGCTGGATTGTTTGATAAAAGATGAAAAAGGACTGCCTAGAAGAAGGAAACCACACACAAAAAAAGTAATTCTAAATTCCATTCACGATGACTACCCTGAGAGAATCGGGGCGCATCCATCTGCTCTTGTCTAGACACAAATTCCTTTCCCCAAGGAAAGAAACTGCTTGCTTGGAAGGTTTTCGTATAGTTTAAAATAAGCATTTCAAAAATAATCACAAATGGTTTATAACTCCAGGAGGAAGGATGGCACATTTAATTCTGAACCTTGAGGAAGGAATAAAGAGTTGAATGCGAAGCCTTATTTAGCTTACAGTGTTTGTCAAAGCCTAGCTTGATAAACACAGTTTAATTTGGCATCTGTGAGGTTTAAATACTTAGATTGCATTAAGATGCAGCGAAACACTTGCTGAGAATTTCTTACACATGATTTTAAAGATTCTGATTTTGATCATTAAATATGTAATTTTAAAAGAAAAGATAAAAATTTCTCATAGGAAGCATCACATTACTACGGTTTTCATTTATATCAATAAACAATTTTGAGATTCAGCTCCCATCAAACCTACAGGAAATGAACAGATGGATTTAGATCTCAAGGGGTTAAAATTTGATTAAAATCAATACATGTACACAGGTAGAAAGATGTGCAGAGGACAGAGGGAAAACAGGAAAAACAAGTATATACTTTATGATAGAGATAAACAAATGGGTAAAAGGAGCTGCCAGGCATTATAAAGGAGCCAAATAAATGACTGATGCTAGTTATCAACATAGGGACAAGCAGGAGTAGAATTGGATGATGTGGTTAGCGGGTTAGAACTTCACAGGCAAGGAGAAAAACAGGAACATAAAAAAGTAAGTGAAACAGAAAGGGAACCAGACAGGCATGTTATCTGAGCATAACAAATAGCATTTCCCTGGCTCCTCTGCACATGAACTATCTCAGGCCCTGCAGGTACTTTTACAGCTTTCCAAATCAAAACTATTTTGCAAGGTCTCCAGCAACACAGTGACTCCCAATGAGTAGCTCACGACATGATTTCCTTTCTCTCTCTTCTAAATACCTGTTACTGTTGTAGTGACTTCCCTCTTAAGGGAGTGTGGGTGCTGTGAAATACCACTGTCTCAGTTTATGAAATAAATACATCCTGGCTACCAAATCCTGTGTTTGACAACATTCTCAGCCCCCTTTCCTACTCCATGGCCGCCACCAAAGACCTTGGTCATGGGTCCCTTTGAAGTGGCGAAAACAGCATGACCTGCAACTCCAGGGCTCTGAGTCTACACTATGGTTCGTGCAGATCTAGAAATTAACACCTTGTCTATTGGTGTTTCTTTAGTTCCTAAGTACCAGTAAAGTGCTCACAGTCAGCTCTGAATGAACAGCACAGGAATGTACAATTGTGTGTGCCTTCCTGGTCCACATTAACGTATCTCCATGCCCATGTCCAGGACCTTATTCTGAGGTATATTTGTGTATTGTACTTTTCCTTCTTAAGTTATATTTTCTTGGGTAGCTCTTCTACCTCTTACCTGGTTGTTTATGAATCATAGCAGAACTTAGAGTTAATGACCAAACCAGTATAGAGAGAAATGTTTGCATGTTTTCGCAGTTAGGTATTTCTAGGAAAAAATTATCTGTAACCTGGCTCCAAGAATAACTTGACAGCATTCTCCCCAGATACCTCTATAACCTGGACAGAGGTATAGGACTCTATTTTTCCAAGAGATACACATTTAAAAATACTACAAAGGGGAATCTGAATGCTAAGTTAGAGAATTCTACCAGGAAGAGTCTTAATAATCTTCTTACCTGGAGGGAATTTGTTGAACTGAAGGTCAAAGATTTTACCCCTTTCTAAGGAGAGAAGGGGGCTTCTGTAAACAGACCGCTATGAAAGCCTTTGGCTTCACAATTACAGAGTTTCTCACCTACAGTATAGATTTTCTTTCTAAAGACAGAAGTCACCTATTTTCAGCCTTCTGTCCTGAAAGGGAGAATGGAATGCTGGGAGCCAGTGGTACCATAAATAAGTTTGCTCTCTGCATTAGAGATCCCACATTACAAGACTACAGCGATGGCAAAATAGTTAAAAGCATTTATTATTCTTGCAGGAGATACAGGATAAGTTCACTGCACACACAAGATGGCTCATAACCATCTGTTACTCTCATTCCAGGGGATCTGATACTTCTGGCCTCTGAAAGTTTCTACATACACACAGCTCATATACATACACTCAAACAAACACACATACATATAAAATTAATTAAATATGTATACAAAATGAATCCAATGTTTATCTTTAAGATAATGTAATAAATATGAATTTTTCAGATTAAAAAGCAACAGACCAGTGAGATGGCTTAGTAAGTCATTGCCACCAAACCGGACAACTCAGTCCTATACTCTCATTTCCTCTTACAATGATAAACACTATGACCAAAAGCAACTTAAGGACAAAGGAATTTTTTTTACCTTCCATTTTATAGTTCATCATCAAGGTAATCCAAGGCAACAGCTCAAGTTAAAACCATGGAAGAATATCTCTTACTGACTTGCTCTCCTAGCTTGCTCAGCTAGCTTTTTCATATACCCCTTGCTCATTCACCTGCCCAAGAAGAGTAGAATGGGTTGAACCCTTTAACATCAATCAACTATCAAGAAAATACCCCTACAAATATGCCCACAGGCCAAAGTGATGGAAGCAATTCCTCAATTGACATGACATCTTCCCAGGCGCGTCTAGGTTTGTGTCAGGCTGACAGAAACTGTTATACCCCAGGATGCACATGGTAGAAAGAAAGAATCAACTCCTTCAAGTAGACTTCTGACCTACATCAATGTGCTGTAATGTATGCATTCTTGTGTACATATGTTCACAAAACATCCTTTTAAATGCCAAAAAACACCCATCAATCAAATATCTGCAGTATGTACAACTTGAGAGTATCTGTTATAAGGAAATGGTACCAACACAAACCACACATTGCCCCCTTAAGGATTATCAAGTGGTTGAACTTTCTTTTTACTTCCATATATCTGACTTCTCACCATCACAAACACTAAAGCTACCTTCAAGTAACACATTTACTTCACATCACCATCGTTTTGACCTTTCAGGAGGGAATAAAATGCTTTACACCAACAGTAAGGGTTACGTTAAAATGCATTTAAAATATATTAGGATGTCTAGGCTGAGCAATCTCAGTCATAAAAGCTTCTGTTGAAATCCATTACTTTCATAACCTAATTTCAAGGTCACCTATGGAGAACTGACTTATACTTTAATGGTCTTCCCTAGTATTTCTGCCTTTTCTATAAGCTACCCCTGCCAACTTATTCTGAAATTGACTTGTTTTTGTGCTTTCTCTGGCTGAAAATCCAGCTACAGGGATAATGAAAGTCACCCAATACAGTACAATCATAAAACATAATCCCACTAAACGTGTCTAAAAAGCCAATAAGATTACTTTTCATTGCTATATAGAAAGTGAAAGGAAGCAAAATCTACATATGGAAATTTTGAGCTCTGAGTCTAGAGGTTCTGGTAGATTATATTCTCTTTCACACAAAAGAAATTCAACATCCTAATAATATACATGTGTGTACACATAGAATGCATTTGTGTGCAAAAATACATTCATATATATACTAGTAGTTATGTGATAAGCCCATCACAAGCAGTAGGTGCTCATGGAAGGACCTGCCCCTCAGAACTGAATGTGGTCTAAGTGTGCCCTGTACCCTGATGAGCACATACTTAATATGAGGGCACTCACTGATGATGTTCTTTGTTATATCCAGCTGAGACTAGAGTTAGATATTAAAGGATAAGTTCAATAAGCAGATGTTGATGAGGAGGAGGAAACACAGAACATTGCAGGGGCAATAGTGGGAGATGTGTGGATGTGTTTTGCTGTGAGAATGATGAAACTCCCATCCAGAAGGGAATGAAGGTTTAAACAGAAGAAGATGTAGCAGGGATTGTTCAGGGGGACTGCACTCAGAAGGCATGAACAACTCTGAACTTACAACAAGCTAAGCAAAACTGACCACACCAAAATGATAAAATAGGAAACAGAAAAAAATCTCAGTCCTGGGGGCATTAACAAATTTGTTTACAGTTGAAGTCAGTAGGCAACAGCCAGATGCTTGAGTTTTTATGAGCCCCACCCTCAATATATTCTACTAAATTAACTGGTCTAAATGAATAGATCCTTCAGTGTTATTACTAGATTGGGTGTTATTTGCTGGGCTTTTTACATTTTCTGTGCAAAGCATCCAGAATTGTGACAAAAATCTTAACAATTTTGTAAGTTTAAGCATGTATTGATAATACATAATATTGGGTAGCATAGGATTTTCATACATTCCCATAATATATTTTGATCATATTTACCCCCATTATCTTCTCCTGCCCCCTTCTCATGCCCTTTCTCGTTCTATTTCCTCCTTCTACTATTTAACTTTAGGTTATAAGAAATGAAATTTTATTTTGCTATCATTCTAATCCATATATTCTCAAAAATAATAGAATTTTGAACTCTTCATCCAATATATTAATAAGATAGAATGATAATTTACTGTTTGTGGGTATTAGAGAAACAAAAATAGATTAGTCATACAGCATTTGCCATTGTGCACATGGTCCTGGGATGGATACCTAAAATAAAAAAAATTGTCTCAATCAATCAATCTCCTGTGTCCCTCTATATCTCTATTTCTGTCTGTGTATCTCTCTGTGTCTCTGTCTCTCTGTGCCTCTGTGTCTCTGTTTCTGTCTCTGTCTGTCTGTCTGTCTCTCATACCCCCTCTGAACAAGAAACAAATCTCAGACTGCCAAAGCTATCTCGACCCTATCACATACATTTTCCCTACACATTCTCATAAGTTTTCACCAGCTTGTCGATTTCACAAAAGTAACATTTTAATATAATATGATCAGTGTGGAAGGGGCTACTTTGCTTATAGCTAAACCTGCTATCTTTGGGGCACTTCTGGCCCAGTACCTCCTTCAGCAACCTGCTTCTGGAAATGGGAACCCAGGAGATGAGTCTGGCCAAGCATGTACTTGCTACCAAGCTGTTGACAATTTGTTATAATTCAGGTTTTATTGAACGGCCCAGGAAATAGGCCATGTAAGTATTTAATGGGCCTGCTGCCGATCTATTTTATTGTGTTTTCATCAACCTAGATTAGTTTTATCAGAAACAGGTGAATTTCAAGGTAATGAAGCCCTACAATTTTATCATACTAGTAATCCACAAAATTATTTTTTTAAATTTAACTCAGTGCTCATAACAACACAGAAATTATTCCTAAGCCATAGCACTGGCAATGCTGAGGAGGGGAAATAATTCATGGAAAATCATCTTCAGATGGTTTTGCCACGTGCGGCGAACCTCTCAATTTCCTAGGCACTTAGAGAAAGCAGTCAGGCAGCACAGTGGGAGTTTCCTCCATCCTAGTGGCCCTGCATTCATCCACATGTGTATGTGGACTCGTCCACACTTGTGAACACTTCACCTATCCATATTTGTTTTTGTCAAGATCTGAAAACTTTGTCCATTAATAAAACCTCTCTCACATACCCCACGTCTCAACATTGCTCATACCCTGTGTCTACAGTGAGAGATTTCATTTTACCCCACTCATATCTGTCCTTGTTAGGGAATACTTCTCTACCTTGGGGTAGTGGCTCATAATTAATATTGTTTTGCCTAATCTTGCCCCACCCCAGGATACCTGGCAATGTCTACAAGCTTTTTTTGCTACAATGTCTACAAGCTTTTTTTGCTATCAGAATTTGGGATTGTAAGGAGATGAGGCTAAGTCACCCTCCAAGCATCTAGAGGGTGACTGCCAGGGTTTCTGTTGACCATCCTATGATGCACAGAGGATTCTGTCACCAATCCCAAAGAGAAACTTATTTGTTCAGACTAAAATACTATCTGCTGCAAATGGTCTTCTAACTAAGAGTCACAAATCTAACGAAAATACACAAAATCTTAGCCAGAACAGGCAGATGAGTCAAGACAAGAAAGTATAAAACTACACCTGACAACTTGGTATCTGTGTGTGTGTGTGTGTGTGTGTGTGTGTGTGTGTGTGTGTGTGTGTGTGTGTGTAAGAGAGACAGAGAGAGAGAGAGAGAAAGAGAGAGAGAGAGAGAGATCATATGTGTGTATGTATATGCTTGTGCAGTGTGTGTGAAAGCCAGAAGTTGATAACAGGTGTCTTCCTCAATCACTATACATTTGGTTTTGGGAAACACTGTCTCTAACTGAACTTGAATCTTACCAGTTAGGCTATATTAGCTGGCTAGTAAGTCCCATGGTCACCAGTTACACTAGGCTGGCTGGGCACAAAGCCACAATGATCCACTTATCTCTACTTCCTTTGAGCTAGGATTATAAATGTGCACTACTGTACCCAATTTTTTATTGATTTTTATTGAGCTCTACAATTTTCTCTGCTCTCCTCCCTGCCTTTCCCCTCCCCTTCAACACTCTCCCAAAGTCCCCATGCTCCCAATTTACTCAGGAGGGCTTATATTTTTCTACTTCCCATGTAGATTAGATTTATGTATGTCTCTCTTAGTGTCCTCATTGTTGTCTAAGTTCTCTGGGATTGTGATTTGTAGACTGGTTTTCTTTGATTTATGTTTAAAAACTACTTATGAGTGAGTACATGTGATAATTGCCTTTCCATGTCTGGGTTACCTCACTCAAAATGATGTTTTCTAGCTCCATCCATTTGACTGCAAAATTCAAGATGTCATTTTTTTTTCTGCTGTGTAGTACTCCATTGTGTAAATGTACCACATTTTTCCTTATCCATTCTTTGGTAGAAAGTCACTTAGGTTGTTTCCAGGTTCTGGCTATGGCAAACAATGCTGCTATGAACATAGCTGAGCACATGTCCTTGTGGCACAATTGAGCATCCTTTGGATAGATACTCAAAAGTGGTATTACTGGGTACCCAAATTTTTAACATGAGTGCTGATGATGGAAGTTCAGTTCTCAATTCTTAAGTGGCACTGTCTTCATAGCCATCTCCCCAATTTAGAAACTCTTCCTGCTTTCACCTGTCAATATCACGTTTCTCCTTGCTATTCACCTTACTTCTTCTCATCATCACTGTACTTCCCCTCAATGTCACCTTACTGCCCTTCTATGTTCCCCACAAAATAAAATGTGCCTTCAGGACATACTCTAATAAACTCATAAAGAAAAGTGGCCAAATATAAACAAAACAATCACCAAAAGGTAAGGGGACAGAAAGAGTGTGTAAGGGCCAGAGGGAGTGGAAACTGTAAGGAACGTTATTTTCTGAACACAGCAGGACAGATGTATACATGAGCTCACAGCAGTTATGACAATTTGTACAAACCCAAGCCAAACCAAATCTTAACACAGACAGGGGAGATAGACATGAAGTCCCAACACTAGTCATGAAGTTATTAGTACAAGTGTTAGTTGCTGAAAGAGGGAGAGACAGTTTTCTCTAAGAGTGTAGCCCCTGGTAAGTATTTCATGTTCCATTGGAAGACCACATATCCAATAATATTTGGGCAGCATAAATTGATGGGTTTCTTTGTTCATTTACTTGTTTTTTGGACACAAAGTTGGGTAGGTAAGTGGTGGTAAATCTGGGAAGATTTGGGTAGTAGATATTATCAAAACACAACATATGTAACTCTCATGGAACTTTGAAAAAAAAGTCTGACTTCTGCGAGTACCTGTCTGAACTGCCACCGTCTACATACTCATTATGTGCAGTATTCAATGTGCTCACTCAGCCAGATCTCTGACACCCTTCTCCAGGGTCTAGCTTAGACCATCTCCTTGACACTTCCCATTCACACCTTTCTACCCAGCCCAACAAATCTATGCTTGGCCCCATGTCCAGTGCTTTAACATAGTCTGGCACCACTGTCTGGCTGCACCATAACCTGTCTTCAGACTTTGGCCAGGATTATCTCTACCTATCCCTCAATCCATAAGTTCCCTTCCATACCGCAACCAACCTTCTCAATCAGCTATATCTACACCCACTCTCCAGGCTTGGATCAGGAGGCACAACCCGCATACCAGCTGAGTCCCTTCTATCTACCTGAATTCATTACACGCAGGCCTTTTCATACCTCTGGACATAACCCATCTTCATATCCTTTCTTCAATCCCAATGTGCTCTTTCCATCTTGGACTTATAATTTACACAAAATTCCAGATCTCACCTCAAGAATACCAACAATATGAATGATCTAGTATCATCTCGATAAATCTTACCTGTCCTGTAGAAATATTTGCCAGTGAGAAGTACATAGATGAATTTCCAAACACTGAATTAAGAGAATAGTCATAAACTTCATCAAGGAATTTCAAGGAGTTCAAAAAATATACAAAGAAATGGCTCAATGAGATTAAGAAAAGAGGCTTAAGGAGAATAAACACTTGAGAAACAATTAACACAAGAAAACACAAATATTCGGCTCATGGAAACAATGAAGATAATCTAGAACTTGAGAATGGAATTCAATAAGGAGAAGGAAGCATGGAAGAAGACATAAGCTGAAATGAAGATGAAATATGAGAACCTATTTACTTACCAGAAAACTCAAAGGAAAACCTTAGAAGTAGAATGAATCAAGCAGAAGACACTGTATCAGGACACAAACATGAAGTAGAGGATCGACACTAAATAAGCAAAGTATATGAAAAGTTTTTAAAAGCAGAAAATAAACATACAGGAAATGTGAAAAAACCGGAAAAAACAAAGCTTCAAATTATAGGCAAAGAAGAGGGAGAATTATCCCAAGTCACTGGCAGAGACCAACTCTTCAGCAACACCATAAAAGAAAACTTTTCTAAACTAAAGAAAGACATACCTACCCATATAATTAGAAACACACAGAACATCAAATAGACCAGACCAGAAAAGAAAAATCTCTGAGGCATACCATTGCTAAAACTCTACATATACATAAGAAAGAAAGTATATCAAAAGTTTCAAGGGACAAAATAAAAGTCACACATAAAGAAAACCCACCAGAATAACAGTTGATTTCACAATGGAAACATTGACAATCAGAAAAGCCTGGAGCCATGCATTCCAAGTCCTAAAAGGCTATGAAGGTCAGCCTAGACTAGCATGCCTTGCAAAACTGTCTGCCATAAGTGAAGGAGAATAAAAGGCTTTCTACAATATAAACAACCTAAAAGATTGTATCTGACAAACAAAACCCAAAGAAAAGAAGCAAACAATATTTGGGGGCTAAAGAGAGATATAAACGTAGCAGAGAGACTGTTTAAAGAAATAGAAAACCTTAATTATTAAAACACAATGCCCCACCTTTGGTGATAACACCAAATATCAACAATATAATGTCTGTAATTAAAACACACATTCCAGTAAGACTTATATATCAATCAGCTCAATTCTCTAATCAAAAGACATGGATTGACTAAATGGATTATGGTTCCTTAGAAAATTGGAAATCAACCTACCTCAGGACCCAGCAATACCACTCTTAGGCATATACCCAAAAGATGCCCAATCATACTACAAAAGCATTTGTTCAACTATGTTCATAGCAGCATTATTTGTAATGTCCAGAATCTGGAAACAACCTAGATGCCCCTCAACTGAAGAATGGATAAAGAAAATGTGTACATTTACACAATAGAATAATACTCAGCAGTATAAAAAATGACATTTTGAAATTTACATGCAAATGGATGGAACTAGAAAAAAAACATTCTGAGTGAGGTAACCCAGACCCAGAAAGTCAAGCATAGTATGAACTCACTTATAAATGGATATTAGATCTAAAGCAAATGATAAGCACCCTATAGTCCATGATCCCAGAAAAGATAGGTAACAAGGAGAACCCTAAGAGAAACATACATGGATACCCCTGGGAAGGGGAAATAGACAAGATCTCCTGAGAAAATTTGGACTTTAGGAGTGGGTAGAGAAGGGAGGGACAAAGGATAGAAGGAGTGGAGAAGGGGAGGAGAACATGAGGGAATGGGGTGGTCGAGATGAGGGAGGGACAGAGAGAGAGAGCAAGGAAAGAGGTATTTTGATTGAGCGAGCAATCATGGGGCTAGCAAGAAAACTGGCACTAAGGAAATCCTCAGAAATCCACAAGGATGACCCCAGCTAAGACCCTAATCAATAGTGGAGAGGGTGTCTGAACTAGCTTTGCCCTGTAGTCAAATTGATTATAACCTTGTCATCATAGAACCTTCATCCAGCAACTGATAGAAGCAGATTTAGAGATCCACAGCTAAGCACTGAACTGAGCTCTCAAAATCCAGCCAAAGACAGGGAGGAGCAATAATATGAGCAAAGGGTTGACCATGATGGGGATACCCACTGAAACATTTTGCCTGAGCTAATGGGAACTCACAGACTCCAGACTGACAGTAGGGGAATCAGCATAGGACCAAACTAGGCCCTCTGAATGTGGGTGACAAGTTTCATGGATGGAGAAGTCTGTGGGGCCACTGGCAGTGGGACCAGGATTTATCCTTACAGCTTGAACTGGCTTTTTGGAACCCATTCTTTTTGGAGGGATACCTTGCTCGTCTGTGGCCCAATCTCAAAGTGATATACTAGACTTTGTGGGTACCCCATGGGAACCCTCACTGCTCTCTGAGGAGTGAATGAGGGAGCATAGAGGGGGCCCACAGTCCCTAACAATTAGGTAGATGCTAATCAAATAACTCTGAGATTTCAGCTAACCCAAATCAGAATGCAAAGATCAACAAAACAAGGTACATTAAATTGTGGAGGAGTATAAGGGGAAAGGGAAAACTTATTCACTGTTGTTGGAATTGGAGACTGATATAATCATTATAGAAATCACTATGGAGATCTCCCCAAAAAGTTTAAAATAAATCTGTTATATGATCCAGCTGTACCACTCCTTGGCATACACCGAAAGGACTTGACATCTTATGCTATATGTACTTGCTCAGACATGTTCACTTCTACTCTATTTACAATATCTCGGCAATGGAAACAACCTAAATTTCCCTCAGCCAATGAATGGACAATGGAAATATGATACATATACACTCAGGAATCATATTCTACCTTGATGAAAAATGACATCATGAACTTTGCAAGTAAATGGATGTAATTAGAAAAGATCATAATGAATGAAGTTTTAAAAAAACTCAAAAACTCAAATGGAATCATATGTGTCTTGCTCACCCACTCTATTCAATGAGGAACTGGACATCAGTTTCTTTAAAAAAGAAGGTATGATAGTTGTACTTGTCAACTTGGTGGAATTGAGAATCACCAGGGAGACTGGTCACCAGAGAGACTAGACCACCTGAACATGCTTATGGGGATCCTAGATTACCTTGTTGCGGAAAGACACATCTTACTTGTGGTTGGTACTGTTGTCTGAACAGGAATTCTTGACTATATCAAAAATAGAAAGTAAGCCCAGCACTAACATTCATCACCCTCTGACTTCCCACTGTAAATTTGATGTGGTCAGCTGCCCCAATCCCGTCACCCTGACTGCCCCCACTGTAATGGACCGTATCCTCAAACTGTGAGCAAAAATAAACCCTTTCTCCCTTAAGTAGTATTTGCTGTATTTTTATAACAGCAACAGTAAAAGTAACAAAGACAGTATGTCCTTTAATTAAGTCCCCAGAGTGTTCAGTTAATGCATGGAAAGGCTGGGCTGAGAATTGTAAATGGTTTGACAATGAGTAAGTAAGCACTGTATCTCAACAGCAACCCAGAAAATCTGTTGATTATTTTTTTAAATAAGAAAGTTATTTGTATAGGAGGTTCTTCTGTATTTGTGTTGCTTTCATTGGTGAATAATGAAACTGACTTGGTCTTTTGATAGGGCAGAAATCAGGTAGGTGGAGTAGACAGAATGGAATGTCAGGAGGAAGAAGAGCAGTGTGGCAGACGCCATGGTTCTCCTGCCTGAGACTGACGCTGGTTAGAAGCTTTCGTGGTAAGCCATGACCTCATGGTGAACACGGATTAATAGAAATGGGTTAGATCAAGAGTGCGAGTTGGCCAAGAAGAGGCTAGGTATAATGGGCCAGGCAGTAATTTAATTAAAACAATTTCCATGTGGTTATTTCAGGGCTTAAGCTAGCCAGGTGGCAGGACGGGGCCTCCGCTTCTCTTACTATAGTTATTTACATTTCTAGACTTTGAATGGTGTTTTAATTTCCATATGTAATTGCTCTTGCCTTTAAGTAGATGGCGACCCACTAATTACCACTCCTTTTTTCCTCTTCTTTTGGTTTTTCAAGGCAGGGTTTGTAACACCAGATATTCTGGAACTAGTTCTGTAGGCCTGGCTGGTCTTGAATTCAGAGATCTACCTAGCTGCCTCTGCCTCCCAAATTCTGGGATTAAAGGGGTGTGTCACCATGCTTAGTAACTTCTGTTACTAAGTATCCAAAGAAACAATAAGCAAAGCAACATGTCTTTGGAATAACAACTGAGTTATTTTTCTTGGTGCATAAAGTCTGAGGTAAATTGGCAACGTGCCCTATATTTTTCATTTGACACACTGTTTGCACCATCATGAGCAGGAGATACTCTATGTAGGAGGAGCATCAAAAGAGTTCTGATATTATGTGAGATACGTCAAAAAATAATCCTTCATTTATGGGAGATTTGTCTGTATTCTGTCAATCATGTTTTAAATAAACGCTGATTGGCCAGGCAGGAAGTATAGGTGGGAAAACAAGACAGGAAGTAAAGGTGGGGCAATGAGAACCGGAGAATTCTGGGAAGGAGCAAGCCCATTCCTCCGCAGTCCTGCCCAGACCACGGAAGAAGCAGGATGTGACCTGCCCCACTGAAAAAGATACTGAGCCATGTGGCTAACATAGGTAAGAATAATGGGTTAATATAAGATACAAGAGTTAATAAGAAGCCAGAGATAATGGACCAATCAGTTTTATCATTAATATAGACTTCTGTGTATTTTCTTTGGGATTTACTGGCTATGGGAACTGGGCAGGACAGAAACCCTGACAAGCAGGCCCTTCATGTTACACTCATTCTTATATGAGGACCAAGCGGAGAAGTCAGCAGAGAAGAACCACACCAAAGTGGGATGGTTTCTTCTTCGTAACTGGTTGGACAAATCTGTAAGTTCCAGAGTAAAATGTCTGATTCCAATGCCTTGTGGGATGTGTGTGTGTGTGTGTGTGTGTGTGTGTGCATGCGTGCATGTGTGTGTATGTGCTTGTGGAGATCAGAAGAGGATGTCAGAACATCTAGACCTGGAGTTGCTGTGATCCACACAACATGAATGTGGGTGCTGATAACTATGACTGGGTCTTCTGGAAGAGCATCAAGTGCTATTAATTGCCTTATTATCTCTCCTGTCTATGTTTCTACTTTCTTTAAATGAGAAACACTGTATATCCAGCTTGGTTTTTACTGCTATATTGCATGCAAGAGACAAGTCTTTTTGAAGTAAAGAAATGACAACTGGAAGCAGTTAAAGTATAGATATATCTGACTATGATCTTTATTTATTTTTTAAGTTGTTAAGTTCACAAGAGCAATCTTTAGTTGTACACTTCATAATATGATATTATAGTCTTCCATTTCTCCTAATGTTTCAGAGAAAATGACCAAGATTTGTATGTAGGAGTTGTTTGGGAGTGTTTGTTTGTTTGTTTTCTCTTGTTGCTTCTAGGCTAACAACGTTTTTTTAAAATAATCTTTTCTATGTAAAGAAAAGAGATTTCTACTGATATCATTTACCACTTTTGAACACAGGACTCTGTCACTCTTCAGAAATACATATTTTAATGGCCCACTTGTATCCATAGTCATTATGCAAACTCCCTGGTAGGACTCTCTTTGGGGTTGAAAGAGAAAGATTATTGTGTGGATACATACGACCCAATTCAGTACTCATTCTCAGCACCATACACTATAAAGATTTCTCTTTTTCTCTCCTATCATTTTCTACCATTTCTTGGATATTCCGACACCTCAACACACAAACAAAGACACAAGGGATGAGATACTTAAGTGTCTGATATTAATTAATAACAAATATCATTACACACAAAAAACTATTCATTGATTTATTCTTCAAAGTTATAGAATGTTTTGCTAACTCAGTGATAGAATGTCATTTCCCATCTCAGTGCACTAGAGAGCTATAAGGCCCTAGAAGTTACCTGTTCCTTCCTGTGGAGAGTGGATGAAGTACAGAGTGAATGTGGATTACAGACACCAGCATGACCAGGTCACCATTGGGAATAGTCAGACCTTCTAAAGTTAAGCTCAGGGTAAAGGCAAGACCTTTCCCTGCTCTGAGTGTGGATGTAGATAAATGGTTGACCTTTAGACAGAAACAGCACATTTGAGAAAAATACCAACTGCAGCTTCAATCAGGGATGATTACATGATCATGACCCCCTACAGAGATACTTTGACAACAGAGACTAATGTGCCTCTTCATTCATGCTGTATATAATATTCTTAATCCCTGCCACTCCCAACCAGGTTTCTAGGGCCCAGTTGCACATGCCACATTATGCAAGCAGCAAGACCCCAGTGGATAGAACATGACCTGAATGAGAACATTCGAACCTGGGTAGACATGCCAAGTCGAACCCTCTCAGCAGCACTGTCAGGTCTCTCTGAGGATGTCACATCCAGTTTCCCAGAGCAGTGGTTCTCAGACTGTGGGTCATGACCCTTTGGAGGTCATGTGTATCAGATATTTACATTACAATTCATAACAGTAGCAAAAGTACAGTTATGAAGTAGCAATGAGAAAATTTTATGGTTGGGAGGCATCACAACGTGAGGAACTGTGTCTTAAAGAACTGCTGTTTAGAGCCTCTGTGATTCCCATTGGTTATCTCAAGTTCTTCAGGTTCAGTTCTCTCAAGAAATTAATGACGATATGCTTTAGAAATTCATATCATACTTACACAACCTCCTATCAGATATAACCATTTTCTAGCTTTGTGACCACATTCCTCTCTCTTAGCAGGCTCAAGCATCTACTTTCTCAGCTGTAATTTGAAAAAAGTCAAAATTTCTCTGCTTATTTCATAAAACCCTTGGAAGAATCACACAATTTTACACTTGAAAATGACAAAGTGGCATATGTACATGGAAAGTAATAGAATTGTTTTTGTCCTGTTATTCAAATCCAAACTCCAGTAAGAAGAACATTTGTATTTTTATACCTCTCCTAATCTATAAAAATTAGAACCATCAAGGGTTGTAGAATAAAATGTAACTACTCTGTTCAGATATAGAAATCAATCACAGCATTGACATTTGGGTCAGGCATATTATCCATGCTTACCTGTTTCTGAAAGTAATTTTGTGGCTTCTAGCACCTTCTCAGTGTATACCCCAGCTTCGTAGTTCTCCATCTCTGCATTGATGATGTGAATGACCCGGGCTGCCCGGCCCCGTATGGCCCCAGCTGTTCGGTCCAGGGTATCCACGTCCCCCTCTTGGAGGGCAATCACACATTTGTTCACATCCTCCAAGATGTGATTTTCTGTGGAGAGGGCACACACACATTTATATGACCTTGTACTATTCACTGTCTAATAACTAATCTAAAACAATTTCAACAGTTCACCTTGCAGATCCAACTATATAACTGATAATATGAAATTGCATTTAGAGGGCATCTCTTATAATTACAACAGTAGTTGTAATACCTGAGCACCAGCCAGAGGGTTTATTAAACTGATCCTTTGACGAAACTTCAGGAGTTTCTGACTCAGTAGCGGTACTGTTCAGTTCTGTTAATTTAATAATTTTGGTAAATAGAACCTCAAAGAAGGAATTCTCTCCAATAGAATGGCCAGTGAGCACTTTGTGGAGCATTTTCTTGATTGATGGTTGATGTGGGAGGACCCAGCACACCTTGTGCAGTGCAACCCCTGGGCACGTGGTCTTGAATTATAAAAGAAGGCAGTCAGAGCAAGCCACCGCAAGCAAGTATGCAACTTTCTTCACGGATTTTGTTTGGGTTCCAGCCTCCAGGTTCCTACCTTGATCTTCTGCCCTGATTTCCCATAAGGATAGACTGGGATCAGGATTTGTATAACTTCTTTCTTCTCCAAGATGTATTTGACTAAGTGTATATCACAGGAAGAGAAATTCAAACTAGGATAGTTGCTTTGGGGTGAGACCTAGGAAAGTAAGTTTCAAGGAAATTCACAGGGAGTGCTAATGGGGCTGGTATGGGAAACACCATAGTTTAAGATGTACTGATGAGAAAGTAATCCCTTATTTTGTTTCAAAGACTGAAACTTATTGTCCAGAAAGGGTCTTCTTAAGAGTTGTCATAACAGAGGCTGGAGACTCGGCAGTTAAGAGCCCTTGTTGCTCTTTAAGTGAATCCTGATTCAGTTCAGAGCATCTACCTTAAGTGGCTCACAACCATCAGTAACTCCAAGTCCTGAGAATTCAACATCCTCTTCTGGCCTTTTCCAGGCACCTGCACACTCGTGGTGTAAATATATGCACTCAGAAACATATATGTCCACATAAAAAAAATGAGGGTAGGAGTCATAAATAGCCAACAAAAAAGTCAATCTGATCTGGAAATATTATCTATACCTAAAAAGAGCTGAAGTTTTCGATGCATGAATACTTGACCATCTTCTTATTGATGAATGATTTAAAAAACAATGCAGGACAAGGCAAGTCAGTTGGTCCATCTTCTAAAGTCATATCATATGGAAGGTATAGTCACAGAGAAAATGGATTCATGGGAAAAGATCACAGAGTTTCCTTGAATTAAATACAGTTCGGCCTGTGGTGTTTCATCAGATTACAGTCAAGGCAAGCACTGTTCTCATTTCAAGGACCACGGTAGGAGAGCAATCAGGAATGGAGCTATTACTATAGAGAAGCACTAACTTTCACAGTAGAACAAGTGGGCCCTGTTTCACTTCCCTGTCCAATACTAGATTGTAATTATGTATTTTGGGTTTTCTTAAAAGCACAATCCTAAGGAAATTCTCAAAACTTCAGTGCTCTAAAGAAAAACAAAAGTAACTTTAAGCTGAAAATTATACCCAGGCACATGCACAACTGTAACTATAATAACTGAATGTGCATACCTCAATGTATTGAAATTTCAAGCATAAATTTAAGCAGTTCACTATTCTTATACTCTAATTTACATTTAAAACTAAGTAGGGTCTGTGAGATGTATCTGTCTAGATAAATTACTTGCCACCAAGTCTGGTGACCTTAGTTCAATACCTGAAACCCACAAGATGGAAGGACGGAATTGACTGCTCCAAATTGTGCTTAGATCCACACAAGTTTACCTTGGCACATGTATGTGCACACATGCATGCACACACACATAAATAAATATAAATAAATAAATAAGGTTAGGTAGAGACTATAAAAGGCAGATATAGTTTAAGAGTATTTTATATTTTTTAATTTTTATTTATTTGAGGTAACTGAAGATTTAACCTAGGGCATTACCTATTGCTCAGCAAGAGCTCATTTCTACCGAATATCCACAAATGCTTTTATTTTTAGTTCTCAATTTTCATAAAAGATTTCATGAAGTTGTTCCTGATTATCTTGAACTTAACAGTGTGGCCAAGGTATATCTAGAACTCAGAATCTTCCTGCCTTAGCCTCCTAAGAACTGGGATTATAGGCCTGTACTTCCAGGTGTGGATGAAGTCATCACATTGTCTGTGTTCTAACATTAAGAAATAAGCACTTTAGGAGGCACACCAGTGGTGAGGGCTGAGTCGTTACTTCCCTTCTAAGATATATGCCAGAGAGATGCCTCTCCCCTCCCACTGTGTGGAATTGTAGTGAATCCAACTGTTTATGAGTGGGCAGCTCTCCCAAGGCATCTGCATCTTGGATTTCAGCCTCTAACACTATGAGAAAGATATTTCTATTGTTAATAAGCAACCTGATTTATAATACTGTTTCAACACTGAGCAGACTAAGATGCACACACACACACACACACACAGACACACCCATAAGCACATGTTTTTAATAGAACTAGCTTGTCTATTGTCTTAAGTAATTGGCTAATCTTATAAAATTAAAGCAACCAAATTCAATGACTAGAAGAAGGGTTGAATTATTAGCTATTAATAAAATTTCTATGGCTACTTTTGAGTTCTAAGTTCCTATAGGAGGAGAACTGAAAAGAGTATCTGACAAATCCTAGGCTCCATTGGAGAGTTCTCTTACTTTCTTTAAACCAAGCACTCAGCACACAAGAAAACATAGAGCCTGTGGCAGCACAACACATAAGACCATAAATTTGAGTCAGTCAGCGTTCCTGTATTGTAAAGAGGAAATTGACACGGGGTCCCCAGAAATGAAGACGTTATTTGCCATTGACACCTGCTGGCAAAGGGAAAATCAGTTTATTCCAATGGAGTATCATTGGGTATATCAAACACATTCCAGGGTAGGCCCCATGATTAAAAGTAGTTGCCCTACACAAAATGGACTCCTTGTTTTAAACTTGGAAAGGAGACAGACTGTTCGTTTCATTTGTTTTTGTTGTACTTGTTTTTTGTTTTCATTTTTGTCTTTTTTTTGTAAGAGAAAGAAGGAGTACATGAAGTTGGTGGAAGGAAAGTAGGAGAGCTAGGGACGAATGAGGGGAACATAATTAAAACATATGAAAAATATTAATAAAATAATTTTAATAAAAATAAGCACTTAGAGGTAGATTTGTGTTACTTTAGGAGACTGCTTAGAAACTGTTAGGTATAATCTTGCAGTGGGATAATGGTCTGCACTCTGTCACTTGTATTTTAAATAAATGCTGATTGGCCAGTAGCCAGGCAGGAAGTATACATGGGGAGACAAGAATGCTGGAAAGAGCAAGTGTAGTCTGTAGTCCTGACCCAGCCTCAGAATAAGCAAACTGTTACTGCCTTGCCAAAAAAGGTACCAAGTCATTGGCTAGCATAGACAAGAATAATGGGCCAATTTAAGATGTAAGAATTAGTTAATAAGAAGCCTAAGCTAATGGGCCAATCAGTTTATAGCTAATGTAGACCTCTGTATATTTCTTTGGGGTTAAACGGCTGCAGGACCGGGTGGGACAGAAACCTCAGTCAACATAATCTGCTATACACAAATGAACATTAATTTCAATCTCATATTCTATTACCCCACTCAAATCATTGTTTCTTTTTTAGCTCATTAAACTTATTATTATTAATGTGTCTGAGAGGGAAATCAAGGCTCAACATGTTATGACAACTCCGTGGAGTCATTGTCTCCTTCCACCTTTATGAGGGTCCTAAGGATCAAACTCAGGTCACTAGACTTGTAGAATAGAGCGTGCTTTTCCTGCTGAGTCATCCTGCCTCCCCTAGGTTTTTTATTTCCACATTCTATTGTTCTTTAATTTTAAGTATAAGTTAGAATGGAAAAACGATAAAGGTATCTGTAAATGCTGGCTAGTAATCAGCTCAAACTTACAAAAACAAACTTTTATAATGCTGATATTTTCTTGAGTGAAACAGCAAAGTAAAATTGTGAGAAAGTAGATGGAGGACGATTTTATTTTTATGAAGGAAGTCCTGGTAGCCATCCCTTCCTGGGATCCAGACTGCATCCTGTGAACTCACCAGAGCAGATGCCCCAGGAAAAGGCTAACGTACATGAAAATATAGGGTATTTTGAATACAAAAAGCTGACTGCCCTAAACCTCCTTACCTGTAGATGGATTCCTTAAGATAATCATACACTGCCCTGGCCCCCAAAAGAGAGCGAATGGGAGGGGTTTCCTGTGCAAAACATGTGTTCACACTGACATAATTTTGGAAATGATATAGCAGTGTAAGAACAGGCTAGCTGTTGCTTTTCTGTGCTGTTAGAAAAGATGGTATTTTACAACAGACTGCAAAGCAATAAAGGCTGCTAATTATGTTCTTAATCTCTCTGGAACTAATATTTTACAAAAGAAATCTTAAAAGTCCATTTATGATCCAATAAAATATAATGCTATCAGAGGTTTTAAAAACAATAATTTTAATTATTTTACAAACTGGAAAGTTGCATCTAATGTATTAGATCCAGGAAGAAAAAAGAAGCATACTATTATTTTTTTAAAAAGGCTTTGATCATTTTAAGGAAAGCAGCTTTTTTTTTTTTTTTTGGTTTTTTGAGACAGGG
The DNA here is from genome assembly GCA_004026605.1 of Ondatra zibethicus. Lineage (NCBI taxonomy): Eukaryota > Metazoa > Chordata > Mammalia > Rodentia > Cricetidae > Ondatra > Ondatra zibethicus. Next base: position 41,472 of record PVIU01011625.1, read on the forward strand.
TTTCTCTGTGGAAAGAAGCTTAAAATACTGTTATGACAAAAATGTTTTTAATCAACAAAGTCAGGTAATTTATTAGATCGTTAACAAAATTAGTATCATTAATACTTTTTTCTACCTAATTTCTCACTTACTAACTTATTTTTATTTATTTATTTAGTTGAAGACAGAGTGTCTCTATGTAATCCTGGCTGTCCTGTAACTCTCTGTAGACCAGGCTGGCCTTAAACTCACAGAGATCCACCTGCCTTTGCTTCTCATTGCTAGGATTAGAGGTTCAGGCCACCACTTTCCAAGCAGTCAGAACACCTAGCACAACATACTTTAATTGGAGTGGTAAGAAAACTCTATTTGAAAACACATTCATAATATTAATATGAATATGCCAGCTATTTGTTGAGCCTTTAACTGCTGTTAAACTTTTAAGTTACTAACGAAATGATTTACTTCATTTTATAAAATCAACAACCCAGTGAAGTGAGTTCATATTCATCCTCTCTCTCTTCCACAAAGCTTATTTTGAAGTTCGTATTCAAAACCAGTTACAGCATGAATATCTTCAAAGAAAACAAATTCAGGATCCTAGAGCTTTGTTTATTTGGTTTTGGTTTTTGATAGGAGGAGGAAGAAGGAAAGACAAACAAAAGTCTTGACCATTATGGGATTAATGACTTTTTACAAATCTTCGTTCTCTATAATTTTGCGAGTCAAACCTAAGAATTAAAATGTCACAAAGTTAATGCCAAGGCATTCATTCTAGGGAACTATTAAATGGGTACTTTTTGCCCAATGAGAAAGGTTAGAATGTTCTAATACAGCCATTTCACATTTTTATGAGCCTAAATCTATATAACAGAACATTGGTTGTGCTCCTGTGATGTTAATTGCCAACTTCATTGCTCTTCAATTTTGTGGAGTTTTGTATGAACAAAGTATACATTCATATGTATGAGTTCAGTTAGTGTGGAATAAAAAAGGAAAAACTATAGTCATTAGAAATGAAGGTGTATATGTATGTGTGAATATATGTATACGTATATGTACATGTATATATACGGTTGTGAGTTTGTATATGTGCTTGAAGTTATGCATATGTATGACTTGTGAGTCTGTGTGAGTATGCATGTTAAATACATGTATTTGAGTATATGTATAAGGGTTAGTGCGTCTATCAGTATGTGTATTTTTTTTATATTGACTTTCCTGCCAGAAGACTCCCTTAAGAAGAAACTGATACACAAAACGCCATTGATATAGTTCTAAAATATCTTTTGTGTCAAACTACTTTTAATTTACTAATGCAAATGTTTGACTCCAACACAGAGAGGAGATGGGAAGTAGTTTCCTCAACTATCTGGCTGTGTCCGCAGCCTATCAGCATGAACAGAGTGGGTCGTGTGTATTTGACCAGCTCTGTCTACAGAAAGGTGCCTGCTGCCTGATTGTTGACTCCACAGGCATGATCCAGCAGGCTCTGCCAACCTGGCTCCCTGACAGTGCCTGTTCATTTTCCTGTTGTGGCATGCAGCAGCATTTGTACCACTAGGGTTGGACCGCACAGTGTTATCAGCAGGAGCCAAAGCTTTTTCTTGTTCGAGGTAATAATGAGATGCACAAAGGAATGGCAGGAAGAAAGGTGGCAAAGAGGCAGGCCTCAGGGGAAGAAAATTAAGGAAAGCTTGGTGCTATTCACAAAGACTGAGATAAGACACCCACTCCCCCGCCCAAAGCCTTGCTTCTCTCACCCTTAGAAAAATTTGGACACATATTTGAAGAAAAGAATAAGTTGGGGAAACTTTTGAGTTCTGAAATGATTTCTCTCTGACAGGGCAGTGGATGAATACTTTCTACTGATATGTAGGCAGTTCACAGGAAGTTTTCCAGGAGGTGTTAGGTTTGTGTGTGGTGTGTGAGCTCAGACTTGGTGAACAGCTTCCTATCTCTTCCTGGGAGTCATTCTGGGGGAACAAAACTAGAAAGTAACTAGTCACCAAAGCCAGCATTAGAGGCTACCTTTCCATTCACTAGTACACAGCTCTCTAATTGTCAACAATCCCCCCTTACCAATTCTCAACATATTAGACGAGATGTGCGCAGAGTGGCATTCACAATGGTAAGGCTCAACCATCAGCAAACAAAAACTCTAGGAATGGTGACATGCTGTGTCCTTTAATCAGTCAAACCCAGGAACAGCTTCTTTATTATGCCATCTAAAACCAAGCATCTAAGGAATGGAAAACAAGAGAAGCTAAGGAAGAAGGTGAGAGATTTGAAACTTGAATGAAGATCCTAGAACTGAAGACAGGAGCTAAAGTGTAAGAGGAAAAGTATACAAAAAAGAAAGGAAGAAATTTCAAATCTTCCCTGATTTATTAAGAACACTGTATATTTTCTGAACAGTCTGGATTTTAATGCATTTTTTTTTCAGAGTTGTTTACCCCTGTTGTAGGAATTCATTCAGCCAGTAGCCTTTTGGGTCCCAGCCCATTAGGGCGTGGTCTGAAGTACTCCATGTGGACAGATAAGCACAGACAAAAAGTGTGCTTGCCCTCTTGGGTGGTGGTCGGAGTTGTGTTCGCAGCTTCCAGCTCCCATAGATGACCATGACTCTCTACCCTTATCATGAGCTTTTCCCCCAAATAAATATTTGTTATCCTTTATTTCAGGCTACCATGGACCTCGTTAGTTATGACTATCTTTAATAACGTGGGGCACAAACTCACGTCCCTGGAATTAAGAGTACCATGCTATACCAACTGAGCTAGCCGGGCACTTAAATATCATGGACCTCATTAATTACAACTGCGTCCCCCCTCAATGACTTACTTTTTTCAAAGGAACACTAGGAAATATTTATACTTATTTTATAAGAGTTTTGGTGAGAGTTGAAGTAAACAGGAGAGAATCAGGCACATTACAGACTCCGAGCCTGTGGTAGCTGGTTTTCCCATTTGCTTTCTCTTGCTCTCCATTGTTAAGAACTTGGCTTTTTGATTACCTGTTAGATCTAGAGATCTCTAGACTGCACTGTTCTCTGATAAGCCTCTTCCACAGGCTGCCGTGTGAATTCAGTTTCTTCAGGAAAGGGAGAACATGCAAGAAGCGAAAGTACCCAAGCACGAGCCCAGCACCCTCTGCCTGAACCATCTCCACAGCTGCAGCCACCTGCCCTGATGGCAGCCTGCTTCTCATTATCAGTGAGAGAATTGCCTCTGTCAGGTCTCAGAGTCCCTTGCCCCAAGCAGGTAAAGTTGTGGCAAGTGCTGTGTGAGCTGCTGGGTGTGAGTCCCAAACACCTGTGGGAAGAACCTATTCAATTAGAATTTTCAAGAATAACTTCAGCACCTTATAATCAAGGATGATGTTTGCCATGACCTCCTCCCCATTGGATCCATCCAGATAAAGTGGTGCTAAACATGCCCGGTCAAAAAGCTCTTTGGAAAAATGCCCACTTGCTGGCAGGTAGCCTAATTCTGAAACGGCACTGATGAAGTTCATTGAAACTCAGGATGACTTCATCATCATTGGGATTTTCTAGCCTCCCTCAGCCTGGTTATGTTCATAGAGAAGAAAGTTGCAATTACAGTGGTGAGTGCCTCTGTGTTCTTTCAGTCCGTTCGTTAGGCATATTCACAAGTACATATGCAGATCTGTGTGCCTTCCTGGGTTCATTATGAGGCTATTAATTCTACCTGTCTCATCACACGCCCTCACTTGCAAAACTTTCTGTTCTAGTTTTATTTCTGTTGCTATGTAAGATACCCTGACAAAACCAACTTGGGGACAAAGAGACTTATTTCAGATAGCACATTACAGTTTCCAGGTTACAGTTTATCATTGTGGGGAAGTCAAGGCAGGAATGCATTAAACTAGTCACAATCAAAAATCAAAAGCAGAAGTACATGCATGCTGACTTGCTTGCTTGTGTTTAGCATAAGATTCCCACTCTCATATAGTACAGGGAATGATACTGCCCACATGAATGGGCTGGGTATTCCATATCAATTAATTTAAGACAATTCCCCATAGACATACACACAGGACAACCGAAGGTAGTCAGTCCCTTATGGAGACTCTTTTCCCAGTAATTGCAGGTTGTGTTATAGAGACAACAATGTGAATTTCTTCACATAACCGTAACAGAATAGGTGATCGTCTATTTTAAGGCATAAGTCAAGTGAATTAACCAATTCAAGTATATGGGTAGTATAGGTATGCTGAAAATCCATCCCGATTAACAAAAAAAAATTTGCAAAATCTAAAATGGACTGTAAGCTCTTTGTTATAATCTATTCAGGTTCTCATATCGTCATCAGAAAGTTAGAGCTTTTCCCTCCAATGTCCCACTCAGTGTCTTGAGATAAAAATTTTTCAAAAGGGTTTTGTAATCACATTTGCTAGGATGATTGAAAACTCAAAGGCCAAAGAGAGGCCTTGAATCACAAACCTATATCATTGCTGAGATATTTCTTATCTTGTTAGCTTCCTCCAACTCTCTGGAAAGAGGGCTGCAGGTGATTACCTGAGACAGAAAGGAAGTCATCCACGGAGGTGATGTCATCCACAGCCTCAGTCAGCACTCGGACCTGCTTTTCCCACTGGTCTTTGAAGACATCCATGTTGTCCTGAGCAACTTTGCTCTGTGGCCGGGCAGCCAGGGTCAGGGCAGCATTGATGACCTGTTGGTTAGAAAACACAGGGTCCTGATGATCACATTCTTCAGAAGTGAGACAAACAGGTCAAAGCACAGGTTGGAACCCCAGACCTAGAAGTTACTGCAGATAAATGAGTTGTCAGTATTCAGCACAATCAGAAACACAAAAGACAAAAAAAAGTTAGAAACCACCATTACTTTTTGCTGCTTCTTTTGATGATACAGCAATTAGCTTCAGATTTCAAAGAGTGTTTGCTGGACAAGTCTAATTTTCTTAGCACAGAAGTACGAGAAATATATCCCTTATTTTCTGCATGTGCAAGCCTATAATTTACTTATTGAGATAAGGTAAATAGATGTAGAATGTTTAAACCACAACCCCAAACAAACAGAATAAAGTCAGTAGAAGAAAGAATGGTGGTAATTGCCACTGTAATCCTGAATACACTGAATGATTGGGATTTCTTTTTGAGAAAGGTAAAACTTTAAATGCTTCTGGATTGACAGTTAACATATTACAGTTGGAAAATAATGGAGCTGAAAGTGGCTGAGGAGACAGCATGGTGGATAAAATGACTTCCACAAGGGCTTGAGCTTGGAAGCCTAGAACACATAAAAAGTGGCATCACACACCTATAACCTGGCCTGGCAGGATGTAGCCGAAAATAGATATCTGAGGCACAGTGATCAGTTAGCCTAGCCAAATCCATGAGCTTCAGATCTACTAGGAGACACTTGATAAAAATACATAATAATAATGCAGGTAATAATAGAAGTGGACCTCTGGACTCCATATGCATGTGCACATACACATACCTGCATGCCCCAGTGCAATGGGTGAGGTACACACACCCATACTAAAGGGAGGGGGAAGAGCAGGTAAAGAGAGAGGGGTTTTGTATAGGGGGGTCATGACTCTTAGGATACCAAGGGACTTTGGAAGCCAAGTGAAGGGCACTTACCTGTGGACATAGGCTGTCAATCTGGGTGGCTGCCATTCTGACTAATTTCACCCCTTCCTCATTGTTAGAGATGGAACAGGCCAAATTGGCAACCTGTGTGGAAGAAGAGTCAAGTGAAAATTGAGTTGAAAGAAAGAGAAAGAAAAGGAAGAGTGACCCTGTGCTTTTCAGAAAGGTGTTATTCACTTCCAGCATGCCACCATCAGTGTAATAAGGCCACTCTTCTGTGCTCAACCCTGGGATACTACTTAGTGAATTCGGGTATGTTTACTAGAAGAGTAGACTGCCGAGAAGAAACTACTGCTTCAAGATCCTCAAGTATAGTTTACACAAGTATGGATTTTAAATGACGTACTTTGGACATGTCTCTCCTTTGCACTTCCCAGATTTGTGCTCACTTTCTTATGAGCCCCAAACACTTATCATTCAGTAAAGAATACCACACTCTTGGCTGCATCCATCCTTGACTCTTTTCAGTGAGAGAAATGCTACGTGTGATGTTTTGCATGTAAAAGACTTATCATATGCCAAATTAGATCTCTCTACAAATGGAATCTACATCTGCCTAAAGATGCCAGTCTGCCAGTCGCCCAATGCAATGCCCTCGTGAACAGATAAGACTGGTGTGTAGAAAGACTGTATGACTGGTGGAATACATATAAAACTATATAGACTAACTCTACCATAAAAGTATACATATTTATTTTTTAAAGAGCATTAAACAACCTAAAATAGCAAAAACAAAACAAAAAAAAATATTTCAACTTTCCAGAACAAGCAGCCCTATTTAGGTTATTTTTTTCTCATCAAGGAGTGAGACTTGATAATACAAGGTCAGATTGATTGGCCAAGGTCAACAGTACACAAAGCTGCCATTAAAACTCTGATCCATCCCATCAGACTGTTGTCAAGAAGTCAGAAGATTGAGGATTAGAGAGGCTAAAAGGGAGGAGACAGGCAGTGTGGGCTGGGAGCAGCACAAGCAAGCAGAACAAGTGACCAGCAGAGGAAAAGTACCCTGGCACCTCTGGGCCACATGCATTTTGCACTCAGAGTGACTCTGGTTTCTAAAACAATCTGCTTCAGGGGCAGATCCCCTAATGCTCAAGGAAATTTAAATGACCACACATTTGCATAATTCCTAAGGTGAAAGAAACCTGAGCTGGGCAGTGCAGGAAAGTGTGGAAGGCAGAGCTGGAATGGGAGTTTAACCTCCAGGCAGCTACCTGAGCTCTCTGCAGGCAGAGGGGTGTGTCCTCATCAGTAGCTGGGAACGCGTTGATGGTGAAGTGGGAATACTTTCCAAAATGACTTCAATGCACCATCAGGATAAGAATTGGTAAAACTGGTAAGAAAGATGAGGGATACTTTATGTCTATTACAATGGGAATATAAACTGCCAAAATTATAGCTCCAATGAGTTGCAAATATTGTCATCTAGTTTTTTGTCACCCATATTTAAAATTCTTCTTTCCCAATACCGTGAGATTTAAAATAAGACTGAGAAAAGACAAATGCCTCATATTCACAGTAAAGGACACTAAGTGTAAATGGGCACATAGCTTTTGAGAAGTGATACATGGGCTAATATTGAGGTCTACCAAGTTGCTTCCTTTAGCTGTATTTTATAGTTTCTATTTTGCAGCTTAGTATTGTGATATTTGTATGCCTTTCAAAGATTTATTTTACTTTTAGTTAAGAGTATCTATGTCAGTGTGGTGATTTCCCAGAAAATTAAGAAACAACCTTCCTCAAGACCCAGTAATACCACTTTTGGGTATATATCCAAAGGATGCTCAATCGTGCCACAAGGACATGTGCTCAGCTATGTTCACAGAAGCATTGTTTGTCATATCCAGAACCTGGAAAAAAACTAAATGCCCTTTGACCGGAGAATGGATAAGGAAATGTGGTACATTTACACAATGGAGTACTACACAGCAGAAAAAAATATGACATCTTGAATTTTGCAGGCAAATGGATAGAGCTAAAAAACATCATTTTAAGTGAGGTAACCCAAATCCAGAAAGACAAACATAACGTGTACTCACTCATAAGTAGTTTTTAAACATAAAGCAAAGAAAACCAGCCGACAAATCACAATCCCAGAGAACCAAGACAACAATGAGGACCCTAAGAGAGACATACATAGATCTAATCTACATGGGAAGTAGAAAAAGACAAGCCCTCCTGAGTAAATGGGGAGCATGGGGACCTTGGGAAAGGGTTGAAGTGGAGGGGAGTGTTAGGGAGGGGAGCAGTGAAAAATGTAGGCCTCAACAAAAATCAATTATATATATATATATGTATATATATATACATATATATAGAGAGAGAGAGAGAGAGAGAGAGAGAATGTTTGTGCATCTGTGTGCACGAGTACATATACCTGCAGAAGCCAGATATCAGATCCCCTGTGAGTGAGTTATAGGTGGTGCCTAGATATCCTATGTGAGTGCTAGAAATCAAACTTGGGTTCTCTCAAAGAGCAGTACAAGTTCTTACAGGCTAAACCATGTCTCCAGCACCTAGTATTTCCTGTATGTTTATTCATTGTACATTTCCACCAACTAATTCAGTCCCCAATATAGGTCTTCCATATGTATTGAGTGAGTCATTAAAGAATAACTGTTAACATGAGTGTGTAGAAGCTGCCATGTACAATGACTTGAAATATGACTTCCATGGGAGATGCTTAAAATTGAGTTGTGATTATTTAACTATACAAATTTCCACAACATCTTCTAATCAGTGTTTACACAGTCTATGGTATTAAGCAATAGTTTCTACATTCTGGTTCTTATTGTGAACCCTGAATGCAGGCCCCTTGTTCATGGTAGTCCAAAAAAAAAAATCAGAAAAGTGTGGGCAATTTTTCAGAAATATATTTATTTAAATTTGTTGTTTTACTCTTTAATTGAATTCTTTCTATATTGATGTGGAACAACTGTTTGTACCATGAAACATTCGTTTTATGTAATAGCTTGATTGTTCTCTACCATCCTTCTTTGGTATGTGAGACAGACTTAATGTCACATTCCTGAAAAGAGTGGACAGTTAAAGAATGCTGCATAATACCAACATGAAAAAATTAAAGTACTCCTGAAACCAATGCTGGGTTAATATTCTCTTGCATCTTTTAAGAAAAAAAGTAGTCAATGAAATAATAGTTCTGATTTCTTAAGAAAAAGGGAGAAGGAAACAAGATCCAGATGGTGTTTCTCATGGAAGGGCATGGTGACAGTTAACTGTTGATTATCACCTTGACAGGAACTTGTATCACCTAGGAAACAAGCCTCTAGGCTTATCTGTGAGAGATTACTAAGACTGGGTCAGCCTCTGCGCAGGCCAGTGAGGAATTATCTAGATTAGTTTAATTGAAGTGGAATAACTCTCTCAAGTATGGGTGGCACCATTCCCTGGGGTTGCATCTTCCAGGGGATTAGAGAAAATTAGCTGAGCAAAAGCATTCGGTGTCCTTTGATTTCTGACTGTGACTGCAATGTGATTAGGTGACTTAAGTGAACACTACCTTGATTTTCCTACCTGAATAGACTATATCTTGAAACTGTGAGCCAAATAAACCCATCCTCCCTTAAGTTGCATTTGCCACAGTATTTTTGGCAGCAACAAGAAAAGTAATTAAGACATCCATAGCGCTATCTATGAAACATTTTTCCCCACCAAAAAATAATCTAAAACTGTTCTGCTTGTATAATTAACTCAAATTTGAGAGAAAACATAAAAGATAAAAATAAGTGTGGAAAGGAATATCAAGATTGCTATCCTGAAAATACTGGTATTAAAAAATGGTGGAAGAAACGTCATAACACCTTATTCATATCCTGAATGAATGAATGCTACAAACATGCAAATATGTAAATAAATAAATGTATAAAGTATATTTATGAAGCCAAATGTTGCTACTATGGAGTTATTCATATTTAAGAAACATGATGATAGTGTATTGATTGCTTTAAAAGAGACAGGAGGCTGGGAGGTGGTGGAGCATAGCTTTAACCCCAGCACTCGGGAGGCAGAAGCAGGCAGATCTCTGTGAGTTTGAGCCTGGTCTACAAGAGCTAGTTCCAGAACAGGCTCCAAAGTTACAGAGAAACCTTGTCTGGAAAAGCCAAAAAAAAAAACAAAACAAAAAAAAACAAAAGAGGGGAGGTGTTGGGGGGATGGCTCAGCAAAATTGAGTGCTAACTGCTTCCTCTTCCAGAGGAACTGAGTTATGTTCATTGACCCCATATCCAGTAAATCACAGTCTCCTGTCACTGTATCTCCAGGGGGATCTGAAACCTTTTTCTGGCTTTCAAATGCACTTCTACTCTTGCAAATATCTCCCCCAATACATACACACATAGTTCTATTTTTTTTTAATTTAAAGAGGTAATCAGCATATTGATGAACAAAATAGTAAGATAGCTGGCATTTACTTACAATTCTATGAATTTGGAGAAACAGGTAAGGATATAAGGCAAACAAGACTTGCCAGCTGTTCAGAACTGTTGAAGCAGTTGACTTGTGATGACCTACTATAATACCTTGAGATATGGTTTTAAAAAAAAACCTTTACAATAAAAAGATTTAGCACCCATTCCCACACCACCAGCTATGGAAAACCTTTTTTTTTATACCTTAGTGGGTTATTAAAAAAGAAAAGCTTAACATAAACCAGAAAAGTCTAATAAAGTTGGAGTTGTAGCTTGCACACAAGTTAGTATGCAGGCCAATCACAGAAGACTATCATGTCCAGACCAATGCTGCCTGTGGGTTTCCTAGTAGAAGCAGGCTTGGGAGCAGAGAAAGGGTATGGGACTGAGAACAACCAAACCCTTTCACAAGAAATAAATGCCAAACAGTAAAATCCAGAAGGTGATAACCTTTTCTTCTTGTATCTTTCTGGTTTCTTGCCCTTTGTTTAAATAACTTCATTGTGACTTCAGTGTAAGGTAGAAGCTCACCATCCAGCAGAACCTGGCAGGAGGGACAGAGCTGGCAACAGTGGGCAGAAACAGACAGCTGGCACTCTCCACTGTCCTCCGATTATTTATTCTCTTTAATTTCCACAGATGCACAAATCCTAATGTCTGGCAGCCTCTACTCTGCAAAGTACTCCTACGTTTAATTCCACTTAAAATCAGAATTCCATTTTCCTGCTATTGTATTTGGAGACATGCTGAGCAGATTCCGGATAGCACTCTAAGGACTTCAGTATCTCAGAAGGCAGGGTGTGTTTTTTAAACTGGTCATGGAAGCCATCCAAACTCCTACCTTCCTGGTTTCATTATGGCTTTCATTCCTCTGCTTCTCCCACAAGCCACTGCCGTAATCATGGCTCTGAACAGATTTTCCTGAGTTTTGATATTTTTACAGCTCTGTCAGCAGATGACCCCATGGCTTCATCTTTCAGGTAGCTTTCATGAATAAAATAGCGTCAACCAACTAACACTTCCTCACCAGCCTAAGGATACTGCACACAGCAAATGCCTCATAAATGGTCTTGATCGTCTATTCTTTAACTACAAGTCCAATGAAATCAGAATCTCCTCAGCTGAATAAAATACCCTATTTTTTGAAGCATGACTCATCTCTATGGTCCTTTTAGTACAATGGTACTTCTCAGAGGGAACAAATGGAGAACTAATGTCATTAGACATAAGGAAAAATAAGCAAAAAACAGACAACAGACCATGAATAGAGCATAGACTATAGCCTCGAAGACATTATGCAGTCTGATTAAATTTGAGACAATTTTGTATCCTGCTTGAAACAACAAAGCAGGTGACAATATGGAATGTCCATTCCCAGCTGGATCTGGCCTTTTCTTTCTCTATTCCTGAATTATTTACAGCTTGACTGAGATGACAAGAGATATCAACCCTCCTGTAGGCCTAGAAAACAATAAAGTTTATCATAGGATATTAAATTTGGAGTTATTAAAATTGATGTGGGATGTCTGAAAGTTGCATGGGTGACAAGCATGGTGGGTAGAGCTGTTTGGTGAACCAATTGCATTATACCCACAGGGAAAAGGAGTCCTCCCCTAGAACCTTTGAGCAAGGATGGAATTGGGGAAGCAAAAGCTGAAAAGACTGAGCCAGTGCTCTCCACATGGCTTCTGTGCCTTAGCACAAGCTGTCTTTGGGAAAGGAGGAAACTTGGCAACCATCACTACATTGTGTGCTTGCTGACCATAAGATTAGAGAATCTGAGACATTGGGAACCATGCTCAACTATGGTGAAGTGCTTACTGTGTAAACAAGTTGTGATAGCCTGTATCTGCAATCACAGCACTGTGGCGTAGGTATAGAACGAGACCATACCTGGAGCTTGTTGACCAGTAGTCCAACTAAGTCAGTGAGGTCCAGGTTCAGAGTCATTATTAGCAACTGAATGAGACACTCTGCTTTGACATTTGACCTCCAAACTCTCTTCCTCCTCTCTCTCTCTCTCTCTCTCTCTCTCTCTCTCTCTCTCTCTCTCTCTCTCCCCCCCCCTCTCTCACACACATACAGACACAGACACCAAAGAAACAAAGATCTTTGAAAATTTAGTGGAAAAAAGTGCTCATTGCTATTAGCTCAGCTATGTCATGTACCATGAAGAGGTCAGTTAGCCATCCTTTAATCTGTTTTTACTGACAGCTCATTTAGTGAACTTTTTTCTATTCAGTGATTGCTGTATTCTTTTCATTACTTTCTTTTACTTTACACTGTATAAGCAGGTAAAACAAACAATGCAATTAGCAAACTGCGACAGAAAATAAACCATTAAGGAAAACTGGTGCCAAGCTTTCCAATACAAGAAGTTGCTTTCTGAACTCAGTTTGCATTATGATTGACATGTGCTCCCTAACTTTTTACTGAAGAAAACAGCTTGCCAACATTCCCAAGATGGAGCAGTGAATTGATGATAATCAGAACCATGTCAAGCCCCATATAGATATATTATGAATATTTGAATCTAAGAATGCCAAAGTAAATGTTGTACACATGGCTGCTGGACTCTGTAGTTTAGGGACTAATAGCAAAAGATCTGCTTGGAGATAGAGGGATGGCTCAGTGGTTAAGAAAATTTCCAGCTCTTCCAGAGGATCCATATCAGATGGCTCATAACCTCCTGTTGCTTTAGCTCCAGGAATTTAAACACTCCTCTGTTCTCTATGGGTACCTCACCACACAAAAACACACATGACTATACAGAGATATACACACATATATACATAAATAAAAATAAATCTCTTTTTTAAAAGGTAAAAATTTGTTTATGTTCAGTATAGATCTAATTTTCTGCTAGTGTTTTCAATCCGTGGGTCATTGAATTCTTAGACACTAAACCTATGGATACAGAGGTTCATATGTGACCAGCTTTAGAAGGTCACAATTTTATGAGTATTACTTAGGAAATGAAGGGGAGACAATGATAAATAGTGATAGATTCAGAGATTAATAGATAACTCAGAGGTTAAGAACTCTTGCTGCTGTTTTAGAGGGGTCCAGTTCAGCTCCCAGTACCCATGTTAGGAGGTTCATGGGTCCTGGTCAAGGCAGCTCTAGTGACTCAGTGTCTTTTGATATTATTTATTTCATTTCATTCTTCAAATATTCTCAATTTTCTATGCAATTTTACACATGTTTAATACTTAATTTTCCCCCATGCCTATTCCCTTCCCTTTCTTTTACAGTTTTACATCAAGTCAGCATTTGGCAAACTGAAAACCAAATGAACCGATGCAGAATCCTGCTACACAGAACTGCAGAGAAATTTCTCTGCAGTACCATCATCAGTCCTTGTGCCTTCGTCTGTAGTTAGACACCTATGACAACACAAATCTGCTTGTCTAGGGCTCCTCTGGGTGCAAAATAGCTCCTCTGCTTGTGTTCTTAGGGATGCACGCACCACTAGCAAATGCTGTGTGCATGCCTCCACCTAAATTAAAGTGATCAGTCTGCCCTGGTGACTTTAATGGAGGTAATCACCAGCTCACATTCATGAACAAATTGATGTGCTTGCTTCCTCGCTGAATCACTCAGCATAAATCTATACCCTTCATATATAAAAACCTCAGTGGCTTAAAATAATGCAATAAAACATCGCCTAATGTGTTCGTGAAGCTGCTTCATCAATAAAGTGCTGTTATGTGAAAAGGATAGCAGAGGCTTCTCTTATGTTATCTCAAACCATGCAATAGATGTAATCCCCTTTTAATTACCAAAGACCTCCTGAGATTTCATTTTCTCTATCTTCACATCAAAGAAGTGAAGTATCATTACTGCTTGGCATTATTTTTCTTCCCTCAATCCTGTGAGAGTAAATAAAACTTTCACATTCTAGTGCCTAACAGATGTTGACTTACATATATGTAGGCTGAACACTGGTAGTGTGGGAACACTAGATCTTGTCTCTAGTGATTGATGTGAGCTGTGTTAAGCCATTCCAGTGCTTGGGAGTGTCCAAGAACATTTGAAGATCCTGATGGGTAAGTGAGAGCAATCTTTTCCCGCAGCCTGGTCACAAAGGGAAGAGTGGAGTAAGGCCACACCCAGGAGTCTCACCATTCACACCGTTAAAGGATCTGTCCTTTTGCCCAGAATTCTAATTTAATGAGAGATGGCCCAGAGACTTTATTTTGTCCCAGATTGTCTTTGGGGATTTATGGAGAACCTAATCCTTTATAGAAAATACTTCTACCAATTAAATTCCTAGCACTATGCCAAAGTAAATTCATAGTCCATAAGTCTCTGAAGACTTCCTACTTATAATGAGCCACAGGGATCAGGCTTACTATCTGTACAACCCTCACTACTTACCACATACTATTGTTTTATGCACTATTATAATACATGAGGGACATGAGAACATTTCTGTACATGCAATTATGTATACAGATACATAGATGTACATTTCCAATGAAACTTGAAGCTTATCACTGAGGTCCCAGGGGACTTGATGCTCTCTTCAGCCTTCTACAGGCACCAGAACCCCCACATACATTCACATATATAAAAAATTCATTTCTGAGACCACGATGGCTCCCATATAAGACCTTGAATATGGAAATATCACTCCAAGGCATCCCCTGCCATCCTGAATCTTCCTGAACCTGTCATTATGAGTCCCTACTTCTCCGAGTCTTACTATGTCACTGAAAGCTAACCTGTTAGAATCCTTTGCTGAGAAAACAAAGCAATTGTTCTAAGAGTTCATTTGTTTCCCTCCATGACAGTTTAACACTTGATCTAATTAAGATGCTCCTTAGCAACTGGGCTTTCTTGTCAGCCTTTGGAAAAGTACATAAGAACAAAGAATGTCCCTACTTTAACTTCATCCCCAAATCCTCTGTTTTTTTCTTCCTCTATTTTGCAAATAATATTTTACTGTATCATCTGGTTTTGTAAATAAAGTTTTACACATTTGTCATCGTATGTATTGTCTATGACTGCACAACAAAGGCAGAATTAATTGGTAGTGACAGATAGCATATAACATGCAAGTCAAGAAGAGGGGGTCTCTATTCCTGCACAGAAAGGGATTGTTAATCTTGGTTTAGATTGAAACTTGGTCAGAACCAAGGATTAATTTCTGCAGGTCTGTCAAATACTCCCAAGTACCTTAATAATAAGAATTGAATGACATATAGATTATGGTACTTATGTCAAAATTATTTGGTTAAAGTTAAGTAGATCAGGAGCTAGAGAAATGACTTAGTGTGTAGCTGCTTGCTGTCCAAGTACGATGCTTGGAGTTTAATCCCTGGAACCCATATAAATGCCAGGAGGTTGTTGTTTTAACTTTAGCACAGTGGCTGTGCCTTAATCTACTGCTGTCTCAGTTAGCAATTACAACTCCACAGTCACCAGCCTATTTCTCTAGCAGCAGCCTGGCTACTCAAAGTGCACCCTAGTGAGAATTCTGCTCCCACAGGCACTAGCCCTGTTGCTGCTGCCACTAAAGGTGTTTTTAACTAAATCTCTATCATTCCAATTATGAATAAGACTCAGGATTCACAGGCTGGGGTCAAAAGCTGAGAGCTCAGACAGACTGATTAGCAGCTAGCTAACCTTCTCTCCTTGCTGGTATCCACAGAATACCCACACTTGTACTTTTTCAAACCACAACCAGCTGTGCCACTCCAAACCCCACCCTACTACTTCCTGTGTCTCTCTATCTCTCCCAGATGTTCTCTGGTGCTCTATGATTGCTTTCTGTAGACTAGTTGCAACAGGCCTCCTGACGCAAGGTTAATTTTATTTAATTAACACAAATGCAAACTCAAGAGTTCACAGTATGAATGAATATCCCCCAGTAGGTGGTCATGGTAATCCAGCGAAGGCAGGAGCAGAGCATGCTAAGGCAAGTGGGCGGCTAACATACTAGCTGAAATGATGAGTTCCAGGTTTAGTGAGAGACCTTGTCTCAATATACACTGTGGATTGACTGCGGAAGACACTTGGAATCAAAACCAGGTCTCCATGCCCACACACATAGGTGTATACAAACCAGCACACACACACACACACACACACACACACACACACACACACACGCAGCACACACCACATACATGGTCTAAACATTAAATGAATAAACAGTTAAGTGGATCAGAAATAGGTCCATGTTTTTTAACAAATAAAAAATACATATAGTCCAAAGTCTACTTATCAATATTAAATTGTGTGAGACCAGGAAAAAAATAAGAGGGATAGGAGGATTAAATGTGGTATAAGACATGCAGAAGAACATGTAGGATGCCACTTCAGCTTCAAACAAGCTCACAAGAGTTTGCCGGTAAACACTCAATGCAAATTCTCCATTGTCTCTGGGTTTGTAATCAGAGGGCTGTTTTCTCTAACTACAGTTATACCAGCTACCTGCTCCTGGAACTGGAAGATCAGATCACTCTAGAAGCCCCCTTATATTAATCATATGCCATGCTCTATAGTCATGGCCTCTTTTGGCACTTACTTTTCATCAATCTCCCAGTTCCAACTAACTCTCAAGACATGCTCTCCATCCCGGACTTGAGCCAAGTACCTAAGTAATCCATCTATAGGATCTAGACTATAGACTATATTCAACGGAGTACAGTAGCCCACAGTAACTCCGGGATGAAAACTCAGGCATTCATCTCTGTAATGGGTACCATCTAAGTAGAAGAGCTGTGAACTAGACACATGTCATCCAACTTCAGAGTTCACATAAATGGATTACATAAGGTTTGAGGAGGCCCTCTTCACACAGTCAAAGGTCCTAAAGAAGTTACCAATATGAAAATTCAAGCCCTTGCAAATTCTCCATTGTCTCACTTGAATTCCAAACCAGAACCTTCCCAAGACCCATCCTTCCACCTTGCTCTCCCTTATCTCCATTCTTTACTCTCTCGCTCTTGCCCTTTATTACAGATCTGCTCTCTTACCTCCTTCAAGTTTACTCAAAGGGTTTCAAATCTCCTTTTAGTGTCCAAGTTAGAATATGAGTGCAAAATGTAGTTCCTCTTTTCCATATTACATCCCTAGGAGCAAGTACACCCATTTCGAGACCAGGTAAAAGCCTGGGTCCCTCCATTATCCAAGGGTGACATCTGTCAACATCTGCTTTCATATACTTGCTTCCTGCTGTCCACTTCAAGTTCTCTGTATATGTTCACCTGACTGTTTTGACCTGGGTAGCATATTCATTCAGCAAACACCCTCAACGCTTCCCCACATCTGCTGCAGTCACCACCACTTCTTTCTCCCACGGTCCTAGAGTAAGGAGAGGCCTCCTAGTTCCACTGACAAACAACACTGTCACAAATCTTTCCCAAGCTGAAAAACTTCTTATGGAATGCCCTGCAATCATTTCTTTCTTTGGACCACATGCTCTTAACTAATACATATAAATTCGTGCATGTCTTGCTTTGCACTGAAATCTAAAGCATTCCAATAATGCCCAGAGATAGGGTCACAGCATGCCCATTCAGCAGACAGCAGAGTTAGCTCACAGCACCCTGAGACTCCCCATAGAAAGAAATGAAGCAATGAAATCCTTTTTCCTTACAAAGTGACCCCTAAAGTGTCACTGGGCATCAGATGTTTCCATTTCAGTTCAGGCCAGGCATGGTCACAGATGCCTCCTGGCTTCATTCTCTGACTCTTGGGAGACCATCACCAGGTCTAGATGGAATGAGCAGCTGTACTTTTGAAAGTATCCACAAACCCACAGCCAAGGTTGTTCCCGTGATTAATGCCCATAGGATAAGTCCTAGTCCATAATGCCCTTCAAATGTACCTCAACTTAGCAACTTCCTACAATAAAACTGCTTTGCTTTCATCCTCAAGAGGTCTTTTGTTTTCTATCTTTTGTCTAACTGAATCTGTCATCTAACTGAATGGCCATTTGGCTTAACCTTTCAATTTGCTCAGTGATATGAAGCTAAAGACAGCATTCTGACTAATATTACCAGAAAGGAGCAAGTAATGGGGAAATTCTATGCCTCTCGGATCTGTTTAGCTTTATGCTTTCCAGGTAGGCTGCTTATTTCATTAACATGCGTTTTTACCTTAAATAGATGGTCTCATTGGGTACAGGTTTATGGAGCATACTTTTTGTGCATGCATAGAGGAGGGGCTATGAAAGTTTTTGAGGAATACCAATATTAAATAAGTAATAATTATAATGATAATGTTGGTATTCCTGGAAGCTTAAGTAAAAATTTTATGTTTAATACTTATATTTTCATATATTATGTACTTGCAGATGATTTTCTCAACAGTATTGTTTTATGTTTAAATAAGAGGAAAATTTGGTCATGGGCCTCCCCCCACACACACACTGGTGGGTGTAGTCTTTCAACCTTAGGATGAACTTACCCTTATAAAGAATGGATAAAACATAATGAAAAAAATTATATGCTACTTGACACATAAGGCCAAAAATAATTAACTCTTCATAGCACAAGTTTTCTGAACCCAGAATATGGTGATATCTTAACACAGAAGGGTTAAGTCCACAAGGGTACAAGTTGCCAGGAGCAGATCTGAAGCCTCTAATCAACCCTATCTGTGCTCACCCCTTCCTCAGTCCCATTTGGGTAATGTTCAAGTATCTCTCACCTTTGTATTTTCATGTATTTGTTCATATTTACAAAAGCATGATATCACCACCCAAGATTTCACCAAACAAAAGGTTTTGCAAAACAATAAGCTGTTCCAGGGGTTTAAAGGCCATGAAGCCAGAAAATATTGCAGAGAAGATATCAGAGCCTTTTAAAGACATTCATAAAGAATCCATGCAATTTTCTGTCTAACAGACCTGCCCAGTGGTGAAAGTGGGGTGTTGAAGTCTCCCACTCTTAGTGTATAGGGTTTTGGGTGTGATTTAAGCTTTGGAAGGGTTTCTTTTACATTTGAATATGCCCTTGTATTTGGGGCATAGATGCTCAGTATTGAGATTTCCTCTTGATGGATTTTTCCTGTGACTAATATAAATGTCCTTCTTTGTCTCTTTTGATTGATTTTAGTTTGAAGTCTTTTTTGTTAGATATTAGGATAGATATACCAGCTTGTTTCTTAGGTCTATTTGCTTGTTTCCAATCCTTTATTCTGAGGCAGTGTCTGTCTTTGAGGTTGAGGTGTATTTCCTGTATCTGGAGGCATCACAGTCCCTGAATTCAAACTCTACTCCAGAGCTACAGTGCTGAAAACAGCCTCATATTGGCATAAGAACAGACAGGAGGACCCATGGAACCAAACTGAAGACCCAGATACCAATCCACACACCTATGAATACCTGATTTTTGACAAAGAAGCAAAAAATATAAAGTAGAAAAAAGAAAGCATATTCAACAAATGGTGCTGGCATAACTAGATATCAACATGTAGAAGAATGAAAATAGATTCATATCTATTGCCATGCACAAAACTCAAATCCAAATGGATCAAAGACCTCAACATAAAACCAACCACACTGAACCTCATAGAAGAGAAAGTGGGAAGTACATTTGAATGCATCAGAACATGAGACCACTTCCTAAATATAACTCCAGTAGCACAGACACTGGGAGAAACAATTAATAAATTGGACCCCCTAAAACTGAGAAGCTTCTGTAAAGCAAAGGACACAGTCAACAAGACAAAACAACAGCCTACAGAATGGGAAAAGGTCTTCACCAACCCCACATTGGACAGAGGGCTGATCTCCAAAATATACAAAGAACTAAAGAAATCGGTCATCAAGAGAACAAAATGAAAAAAAATGGGGTAAAAACTAAACTGAATGCTGGGAGAAAGAAGGCATGAGGAGAAGCCATGTAGCACCACCAGAGACAGACAGAACATTGCCGGTAAGCCACAGCAATGTGGCAATACACAGATTAATGGAGATGGGTTAATTTAAGATATAAGGGTAGCCAGAAATATTCTTAAGCTCTTGGCCAAACAGTATTGCAAATAATATAGTTTCTGTGTGATTATTTCAAGGTCTGGGCAGTGCCAGGAACAAACAAGCAGCCTCCTACTACACAGACCTAAACAGAGAACTCTCAACAGAAATATCTAAAATGGCTGAAAAAGACTTACAGAAATGCTCAACATCCTTAGCAATCAGAGAGATGCAAATCAAGACAACTCTGAGATTCCATCTTATACCTTTAAGAATGGCCAAGATCAAAAACACTGATGACAACTTATGCTGGAGAGGATGTGAAGTAAAGGGAACACTTCTCCATTGCTGGTGGGAATGTAAACCCTTTGTATATCAGTATGGAAATTTCTCATAAAATTAGGAAACAGCCTATCTCAAGACCCAGTAATACCACTTTTGGGTATATACCCAAAGAATGCTCAATCATACCACAAGGACATGTGCTCATCTATGTTCATAGCAGCATTGTTTGTCATAGCCAGAACCTGAAAACAATCTAAAGGCTCCTCGACCTAAGAATGGATAAGAAAAATGTGGTACATTTACACAGTGGAGTACTACACGGCAGAAAAAAAATAATGACATCTTGAAATTTGTGGGCAAATGGATGAATCTAGAAAACATCATATTGAGTGATGTAATCCAGACCCTGAAAAACAAATATCATATGTACTCTCTCATAAGTGGCTTTTATACATAAAGCAAAGAAAATCCAGCCTACAATTCACAATCCCAGAGAACCTAGACAACAAAGAGGACCCTAGGAGAGACGTACATGGATTTAGTCTACATGGGAAGTAAAAATAAGATAAGATCTCCTGAGTAAATTGGGACAATGGGGACCATGGGAGAGGGCTTAAGGGGAGGGGAGAGGAAGGTGGGGGACTAGAGAAAAATATATAGGTCAATAAAGTCAATTTTAAAATTTAATAAAAGAAACAAAGAAAACATACAGTTTTTTATAAAACTATCTGAACACTTTTAAAGGATATCTTTAAGTACTGTACTTTTTAGTTTTGGATGAGAAAAGAATAAACTATGATGCTTGTTTTTGAGAACCTTGAAACCTAGTTAAGAAGAGCTAGATGTATACTTCTGGGTACCAGCTTTATAAGACCTGGCAAACTCTGGGTACCAGCTACATAAGATCTGGTCATTTGTATTTTAGATGAGCTTTAGAATTGCATGTTGCTACTGCCACTGTTTAGTAGTCACAATTCTAGCATGAGCTGTAGAGTTCACAAACTTTCATCTTATCAATAATTTTCCTGGTTTGATTGGATACTTAAATCCCTTCACTCCTTTCCAGAGAGAAAAATAAATAATCTTTACTTTAAAAATGAAAAAAAAAAGAATCCATGCAAAAATTCGGTAGAGGCAATGTCTTTGAAATATAGCCAATACATCCCAAGGGTCCACTTAGAAGAAAATGGCACTCTGTGATGATTATGTTGGGGCATGACAAGGGACTACAACTTTATATGTGTAGTTCCAATGACATTTGTAATATGCTATCAAAATGGAGCCTGGATTAGTTTTTCTGTGTGAGAATCAGGTAGAACCTGGATATTCAAAGTACTGAGCCAGAGAGATGGCTCTGTTGGTAAAGAGCATGCCATGGAAAACTGAGGATCCAATTTTGTCTCCCAGCACCCATATAAAAGCAAAATGTGGCAGAGTATGTCTGAAATCCCAGCATTGTGTAGGCAGAGATGGGAAAATCCCTGGGGCTTGCTGGCCAGTCAGTCTAGCCAATCAGGAAGTTTAAGATTCAGTGAGAGACCCAATCTTAAAATATAGTATAAAAAGGAATTGAGGAATATACTGGTGCTGTCCTATGGCCAGCACACACACACACACACACACACACACAGAGAGAGAGAGAGAGAGAGAGAGAGAGAGAGAGAGAGAGAGAGAGAGAGAGAAACAAGCATCAGCCACAAAACACAAGCTAATCTGAAAGGCTGAAAGGCATGGTCTGAATTTGTCACAAAAAAATCCTGAATTTTTATTTATTTATTTATTTATTTTATACCTAGGGTCCACTAATGAGTGAGTACATACCATAATCATCTTTCTGGGTTTGGGTTACCTCACTCAGGATAGCGTTTTCTATTTCCATCCATTTGCATGCAAAATTCAAGATGTCATTGTTTTTTAACGCTGAGTAGTATTCTAATGAGTATATAATCCACACTTTCTTGATCCATTCTTCCATTGAGGGGCACCTAGGTTGTTTCCAGGTTCTGCCTATTACAAACAATGCTGCTATGAACATAGTTGCACAAATGCTTTTGTAGTATGATTGGACTTCTCTTGGGTATATTCCCAAGAGTGGTATTGCTGGATCCTGAGGTAGG
>PVIU01011626.1:0-63856 GCA_004026605.1 Ondatra zibethicus
CTGGAAACAACCTAAATGCCCCTCGATCGAAGAATGGATTAAAAAAAATGTGGTACATTTACACAATGGAGTACTACATAGCAGAAAAAAATAACAACAGCCTAAATTTTGCAGGAAAATGGATGGAACTAGAAAGCATTATTTTGAGTGAGGTAACCCAGACACAGAAAGACAATTATCACATGTACTCACTCATAGGTGGTTTTTAAACATAAGGCAAAGAAAACCATCTTACAGGGGCTGGAGAGATGGCTCAGCAATTAAGAGCATTGGCTACTCTTCTAGAGGTCCTGAGTTCGTTTCCCAGCAACCACATGATGGCTCACAACCATCTATAGTGGGATCTGATGCCTACTTCTGGCCTAAAGTCGATAGAGCATTCATACATAAAATAAATAAATAAATCTTTTTAAAAAAAAAAAAAGAAAGAAAAAAAAAGAAAACCATCTTACAAACCACAATCCCAGAGAATTTAGACAACAATACGGACACTAAGAGAGACCTACATAGATATAATCTACATGGGAAGCAGAAAGTATAAAAAGACAAGATCTCCTGAATAAATTGGGAGCATGGGGACCTTGGGGGAGGGTTGAGGGAGGGAGGGGAGTGGCAGGGAGGGGAGCAGAGAAAAATAAAAAAAAATCTATTATTCATCTTCCTTTTTCTCTCCACGTGTTTCCAGAACACAATCTTCAGCTGGCTATACAACACCTGTCTGGTTAGCACACGTTTCTCCCTCCCTTCCCCACTCTTATAGCCCGGGCTGACCTAGACATCACTGTTTAGCCTAAGTGGGCCTCGAATCATCAGTCTTCCCACCACAGCTTCCAGGTGCTGGGGTTATAGACAGAAGGTACCACACCTGACTGTGTCTCTTCTTAAATAATTGTCCTGACTAACATATACCCATCTCTTCAGCCTTCCGAAATGCTTACAACTTCTTCACCAAGGATAAAACTGGCTGTATTGATTCACATGGATTGATGTGCACCTTAGCTAAACTCGGGATGAATCTAAATACATATGATATCTACAATGAATTAAAATGTGCTGATCTTGACAGTGAGTATTTTGACTTATTATTTTCCCATAATATACTTTTTGTGTATATCTGTGTTATCATTTATCCTATAAGTGCAAGGAATACCTCTCCCTTATCTACCAAAAGTATACCTCTAAACAAAAGTAAGGTTATCTTCCATGACCTGCATCTCACTTCCCATGGTTTCAATTAACTGGGTCAACTGTGGTCCAAAAATATTAGTATTTGTCTAAACTCTTTCAAGAGAAAAAGACCACAGTAATGTAACTTTTTACAATAGTATACTGTGGAGCCTGGGCTCAGAAGGCAGAGACAGGACGATCTCGGTGAGCTCCAGACCAGCCTGTTCTACATAGTGAGTCCCAGGACAGCCAGAACTACATAAAGAGACCCTGTCTCAAACACGCATACACAATATATATTGTTTTAATTGTTTTATTATTGCTAATTCCTAATCTATCAGATAAAGTTTATTTCAAATATGTATATGTGATAAAGCATAGGAGATGCAGGGATCAGAATGGTCCACAAATCAACCAAAACAAAACCAAAAAGCTCCCTCTGTTACATCAAGACATCCTCTAAAGTGAGCATCATAACAAAGACTTGAACTTGGTATTGAAATGGGACGATCACTCAGTTTTCACACAGGAATTTTCTTTAAAAATTAGGAGTTTTTCCTAGCTCATACATACACCCCAGTGATATATTTAAAGAGAAACACAAGGGGCTTGAGAGATGGCTCAGCGGTTAAGAGCACTGCCTGCTCTTCCAAAGGTCCTGAGTTCAATTCCCAGCAACCACATGGTGGCTCACAACCATCTGTAATGAGGTCTGGTGCCCTCTTCTGGCCTGCAGGCATACACGCAGACAGAACATTGTATACATAATAAACAAATATTTTTAAAAAATAAAGAGAAACACAAACTTACTGCCTATTATCCTGCCAAAGGTTAGACTTGTAGGCATGAGCCACCACACTCAGGTCTAACCAGGGTTTTAAGACTTGAAGGTTTTGAAATGTAACTTCTGTGTCCCCCATGGGACTATATTTGTATGTGTTTCTCTTTAAGGATATCAATGGGGCACACGTATGAGCTAAAAAAAAAAAAAAAAAAAGATGAGAAAATGCCTGTGTGGAATCTACGAGTGACTGTCCCTTAGCCTTCTCTTTACCAAATTGAAGTTTTTGTCATGATGCTTGCTTTAGAGGATGTCTTGAAGTAACTGAGAGATACAAAGGCATAAGCTGCTTCACAAACAGCAGAACAAGAAAATCCAAGCCCACCTGTTTCCATTTGAACCATAACAATATGAATCTCTCTTCTATCCTGAGAGCCCACTGAAGTTTAAATGAAGTTTAAGTGCCAGAGAAATTTTGATAGTATTTTAGAGGATATAAGTCTTGGAATTTGTTTTCCTCTTTGGGACTTTTTATTGTTAGTATTTGGTTTGGTTTTCTGAAGCAGAGTCTTTAGATATTCCAAGCTCACTTCTAACTTGTTACGTAGCTGAGGGTGGCTTTGAACTACTGATGCTTCGGCCTCTCCCTCTCAAGTGCTATGGCTTGTGTCTGGAGTCCAGCCAAATAAATTGTGTGGAAAACATTTGCAGCGTATTATTTTCTCTGGCCCCTCATCAGCCAGGGGCCAGTGAATCAAGGTCACCAGATGAAGTTATCACTTCTTTTTTTAATTTATTTATTTCATATGCATTCGTGTTTTGCCTTCATATATGTCTGTGTGAGGGTGTTGGATCCCATGGAACTGGAGTCACAGACAGTTGTGAGCTGCCATGTGGGTGCTGGGAATCGAACCCTGGTCCTCTGGAAGAGCAGTCAGAGCTCTTAACCACTGAGCCATCTCTCCAGCCCCAATCACTTCTTTCCACAAACTCTGCCCAGTTGTTGTAGTCCTTCAAGTGCCTGCACATCCTCTAATTGTACTTCCCGTCTTTTTGTTTGTGCTTGGTTTGGTTTTCAGTTTTGCTTTTTGTTTTTTTGAGATAGTGTTTCTCTGTGTAGCCCTGACTGTCCTGGAACTTACTCTGTAGACCAGGCTGGCCTTAAACTCATAGAGATCCACCTGCCTCTGCCTCCTGGGTGCTGGGACTAAAGGCATGTGCACTGACACTGCTTGGCAACTGTCTTAACTTTAGAGAAATGGAGTGCAGGAGGGACATGTAGAGAAATTCCTCATGAAATGACACTCTCTGGCAAAGGACAACAGTAGCTAACAGCTTTTTCTGGATGCTTACACCTTGCCATTGCTTCTTTTGGCTACCGCAGACTAGTGTAAATATAGATCAGGTCATAAAGACTGATGTAAATACGAGGATTCTAAGTTCAAGACCAGCATGGGCTACGTAGGGAGGCACTACCAAAAATAACCGCTTTAAGGAGGAAGGGAAGGAAACCGAGGTCTACCTCAGCCTCTTTTCAGCCCTGAATATGCTGATTTTAAGTGTAAGGTGGCTCAGACTACTTTAGCTTTTATACTTCACGTTCAATAAGTAATTAAAATATATCCTAGCTGGGCGTGGTAGCAGACACCTGTAATCTCAGCAAACTGGAGGCTGAGGCCGAAGGATTGCAAATGTGAAGCCAGCCCTATGTAAAACAAGTGTGTGCTCTCTCTCTCTCGCTCTCTCCTTTATGTACAAATTGTGCATTTATATTAGCTTTTAGCAATATGCTTGCTCTGAGCTGAGATTCCTGTTGCAGGAGATGGTAAGATCAACTTCTCAGACTTTATAGAGGTGCTGACAGATAAGAAACTCTTCCTCAAGGCTGTGGGTGAGTAGATGTCTCTGGGCAGCCCTGCCCACTGCACAGAAAACACGGCCCCTTAGGCCTCCAGTTAGGAGACATCTAGAAGGGAGAATCCAGGATGCGATTCTTCTTTTCCCTACAAAATAATGTCAAACAGATTGATAACATCAGAATTGCAACTTACATACATCAAGCAGCTACTGGCCTCCTGCAGGAGAGACGTTGCTTTATCTCTAATGAGAACACTAAGGAAGTAGTAGGTGCAGAAAGTTTAGTCTTCCTTTTATTTTAATTTATTTTTATTTTATGTGTATGGGTATCTTGCCTTGTATGTCTGTATCAGATCGCCTGGAACTAGAATTGCAGATGGTTGTTAGCAGCCAGGTGGGTGCTAGGAATTGAACCCAGGTCCTTTGGAAGAGTAGTCAGTGCTCTTAACCACTGAGCCATCTCTCCAGCCCCTTGTTTTCCCTTTATAGTATTTTAGTTCTTACCCAAGCACATGCACTACTTCCAAAAGCATTCCTTTTTAAAAAAAAATAATAATTTTCTAGACTTTGGATGGCTTACTGTCTCTACATCCTGATGAAAAGCCTCTGCTCTCAGTGAGAGGCTGGGGAGGTTAGAGAGCATGTGCTCACCTGTGGCGATTGATCTGCTCAAACTGAAGCTGCCCTCAGTCTCTCATGCTCTGTTTCCGGACCTAACAGGCTGCATTGGAAAATCCAACCACTCTTCATATCGCATGCTCTAGGATTCCAGATTCCAAATCCCACAAGTAGCTTTGAAAACATACCCAAACTTAAGCCACAGACTGTCCCTAAGATAAAGAAAAATTGGTGCTCTCAAAAACTGTGACAAATGAGAGTTTCTCTGCAAACTAGAGATATTTATTAATTCCCTTTCATAGAAGAACAAGACAATTCTCTTTAACATATTACACATGCAGATGTTAAAAGTACTACCGTATTTACTTAGACATCATTGAACTATGATTGTTCTGTCTACTCAGTAATCAAACTGACCTTTCTCTAAATAGAACATTTTTAATGTTTTGCCATATTTCTAGTCCCTGATTTAATAAATTCTCAGTAACTTTTTAATAGATGGTTTTCTCAGAAGACATTTTGAAATTTCCCTTTCTGTCTCCTCTATAGTTCCTGAAAAGAAGCTGTGTTTAGATTTAACTAACAACCCTGGGATCTTATTATTTGAAATCCTATCAAAACTTGTAGAGACTTCATCCCTGCACAGAAAGGATGTAATAGAGCTAGTAAGGTAAGTGGCCACAGAACTGGTGAAGGCAGCTTACCGAGGATGTGTCACCAGCATCCTACTCCACAGAGCTCAGTCTGAAACCGAAGAAAGGGTCAGGGCAAAAGGCCAATGTCACAACACTCTCTCCTGGTTCTGAAATCATAAGACTGCACTCACACTATGCTGAAGCTCCACATGGGGCATAAAACATATAAAAATATGTATGTTTGGAACATAGTTGAACATTTTGAACAGAGCTGCTGGTGCACAAGCTGGCCTTCGTCTTTACTTCTCGGCCTTCCTTTCCTCGCCTACAAAGTGCAAGCACTAACAACACCTGCCTGAAGGGCGCCTGTGGGACAAACGCAGAGCAGCACAGGCACAGTGCCCAGTGCATTATCCAGCACAGCGTTACTTCTTACACTGTGGAATAAGTAGAATAAAGAGAACATGCGTAGTACTTAATAGAGTCCTCACTAAAAGAGTACACACAATCACCCGCATTTTGCAAACAAAAAAATCTGGAAAGCAGATCAAATGCTTGCCCAAGAGTGGTGTGCTGATGTTAGCACAGTGGCCTGTGCTCATGGCCTCCTGCACTGTCTCACTCCTACTAAGTGGACAGGACACCCTCCCTAACACTGCTGTTGTTAATGAAAGTGAATTGTGGGTTTTGTTTATTTGGTTATCTTTTGAGGTTGCTCTTTACCTGCTGAAAAATTTCCAAATTCTGGGAAATAGAGACTCAAGATCCAGGAAGCCGTTAAGACCCTTCCTAGAAACAGTGGGGGGAAATCATCTCCAGGGCATGAAAATACAAGATAACTAGGCGAGGTGGCACACAGGAGGCAGGGACAGGTAGATCTCTGAGTTCAAAACTAACCTGGTCTACATAGCGAGTTCCAGGATAGCTAGGACGACACAGTGAGACCCTGTCTCCAAAATAAATAAACATATCAAAAAAAGAAGTCTAAGACAAAGGAAAATTCTAAAGAAAAACAAAAACAAAGAATCAAGTGGTGAAGAAATCCCTATTACTGTGGTGGCAAACTTCTCTCCAGAAACCTCTAAGCCAA
This sequence comes from Ondatra zibethicus, assembly GCA_004026605.1. Classification (NCBI taxonomy): domain Eukaryota; kingdom Metazoa; phylum Chordata; class Mammalia; order Rodentia; family Cricetidae; genus Ondatra; species Ondatra zibethicus. Next base: position 6,149 of record PVIU01011626.1, read on the forward strand.
GAGAGAATGGAATGAGTTGTTCAAAATGTTGAAAGAGAATACTCAACAATCAGGAATTCTACACCTAGCAAAGCTGCCCTTCAGAAATTAAACAGAAAGAAAGGCTTCCCAAGACAAACACTGCAAGAATGCACTGCCACCCAGCCTGGCAACTATGTTCAATCCCTGGGGCCCACATGGTAGAAGGAAATAGCTTCTGCAAGTTGACCTCTGACTACACACACAAGCACACTAGAGTACATGAATGCACATGTATGCAACTGCATGCACACACACATTAAATTAATAAATGTGCCGGGTGGTGGTGGTGCACACCTTTAATCCCAGTACTCAGGAGGCAGAGGCCAGCAGATCTTTTGAATTTGAGGCCAGCCTGACCTACAGAGTTCTCCAGGACAGCCAGGACTGTTACACAGAGAAACCCTGTCTCAAAAAACAAAAAAATTAACAAATGTAGCAATGTCAAAAATTATGAGAAGAGGCCAAGATGGTCCTTATAGAAATGATGAAGGAATCAGTTTAGCCAAAGGAAATAACAGCTAAGGCTGAAGCTCATCATATAGAGTACTTGGCTGGCATGTGCAAGGTCACAAGTTCAGTCCCCACACTGGAAAAGCTGGTCATAAACTTTCTTTAAAAAAAAAAAACTTAAAAGAATAGAGATAGCTGTGTAGCTGAGTAGTAGAATGCTAATCTAACATGCACAGCGACCTGGGTTTGATCCCAGACCACAGGCAGGCATAGTGCTTGTGCTGTGACCCCATCACGCTGGAGTCCGAAGCAGAAGGGACACCATGAATACAATGCCAGCCTGGGCTACAAAGTGGGACCCTGCCTCAAAAAAGAAGAAAATTGCACTTCAAAACCCAATACAGAGCTGGAGAGATGGCTCAGAGGTTAAGAGCACTGCTGCTCTTCCAGAGGTCCTGAGTTCAATTCCCAGCAACCACATGGTGGCTCACAGCCAACTATAATGAGATCTGGTGCCCTTTTATGGCCTGCAGGCACAGATGCAGGCAGAACACTGCATACATAATAAGTAAATAAATCTTTAAAAAATAAAACCCAATACAGTAAATAGCACCATCTTCAGTGGTATGGCTACTAGTAAGGAGCCCATGCTCTTGTAAATAATCCTTCACCCAGGACCCTGTAAGCAGCCCCAAAAATACACATTGAGTTTTCAAGCCAGAAAGAAAGAAGAAGAATGAGGGGAGGGAAGAGAGGAGAGAGAGAAAATGAGAATACAAAGGAAGATAGAGAGGAAGGGAAGGAGTGGGGAGGGAGGGAGAGCGAGAATGAGAACACAAAGGCATAACCAGAGAGACTGAAGTGGAAAGAGAAAGAGCATCTGGGGGACAGGAGAGGATTAATGAAGTGAATGTAAGAGAAACATGTATAATGTACGAAAATGACATAATGAAACCATTACTATTATGTAGGATTAACATATGCTAATAAGCTTTAAATAGATTTAAAATAAATATTAATCAACATCTGTAACTTGTAGTTTGATTTTTTTTTTTGTCCTAACAATTCTTCATTCCATTTCTGAATTACCTGTGTTTTCTCTTTAAGATATTTCCGAAAAAAATTCCAGGAAAGCCACTCGGCAACGCCTTGGAGTCCATATGGGAGAAGGGGCTTTAGGGCAGACATGTGCACTCCTCCGCGCTCAAGCACCGCTGCCTTTGCCAATTCTGCCAGGGTCTCGATAATGAAAGAAAAGGATTTGTATAAGTTTCTTGAAGCACTCAAGCGTAAGAGCCATTTTCCCTCCCCACTGTGACAGATCGACTTCCAGGCAGCTAGCTGGTCAGAAATAGACACCAGAGGCCAAGAACAGGGCCCGGGGCTCTTGGAGTAGCTGCTCTCTGTCACACAGACTTGGAAGCAGAAGTCCTCAGCCCTCAGACACCTGAGTGAAGTCTGTAGGATGGGTGTGCGCTGGGAACATGAGACTCAGGCAGAGGAGCCAGGGCCACAAGGGGAGCAGATGGAAGTGCACTGGGCTCTGAATGTTTGTTATTCCTGGAACTTTTTACATCATGTATAATGCCATTTTTGGTTTTGTCTTTTTAGGGTGTGATCTCCCTACAGGTAGCCCTTACTCAAAAATACCTGTCTTTCCGTTGTTCCCGGATGTGGACGGGGTGGTGATGGGCAAGCCACTCAAGGACATGCAGAAGCTAGAGATGCTGAGGAGAAAGGAGCCTCTGAGCTTCTTCGAGGACTATTTTCTCCATAAAAGAGATTGGAAAACACAGGTGGGTTTAATCTGTCATACTAGCTAATTTAAATACTCCATTTGTAAGAACCAAATCAAGGCTAAAAGCATGTTTTCTTTACAGATAATGTGCAGTGTCTTGGGAGATTGTAGCTGTTGTTTTGAGATGTTTGTTTGGTTTTGAGTTGGGATTTTTAGAGACAAGGTCCATTGTACCCTCACTGACTCAAATTTCTATGGAGCCAACAGTAAATTAGCTACTGAATATATACTTTAGAGGCTGGAGAGGTGATTCAGTGGTTAAGAGCACTTACTGTAGTAAGAGGAGCGGCGGCCCCGTCCTGCTGCCCGACTAGCTTAAGCCCCAAAATAACCACACAGAAATTATATTAATTAAATTACTGCCTGGCCCATTATATCTAGCCTCTTCTTGGCCAACTCTCACTCTTGATCTAACCCATTTCTATCAGTCTGTGTGTCACCACGAAGTCGTGGCTTACCAGGAAAGCTTCTAACCAGTGTCAGTCTCAGGCAGAAGAACCATGGCATCTGCCACATTGCCTTCTTCCTCCCAACATTCCATTCTGTATACTCGGCCTACCTGATTTCTGCACTATCAAAAGGCCAAGGCAGTTTCTTTATTCACCAATGAAAGCAACACAAATACAGAAGAACCTCCTAGTTCTGCCATACACTTTGTTTGAGAAAACCTGGAACGCAGCTGGGACTCAAAGTTCCCATACTAGATACAGTCTCCAAACTGTGCACTTATCCTAAAAAATCAGTTTCAAGCTTAGAAAAGTCTACAAGACACAAATATAAACATATCCAAATCCTGAATCACTCAATTTACACCATAAAAACAAAACAAAACCCTTTTGAGAGCTGGCAGGACAGCCTGTGGTAAATGCACCTACTGTACAAGCTTGCCACCCTGAGCTTGGTTCCCAGAACCTATGTTAAAGATGGAGAGAACTAACAATATAGAGTCCTCTGCCTCTGCATGAGTACCATGCACAGACACCCAGACATACAGATGTTGGTGGAAGTTTCTGTCCCATCCACCAGCTCCTGAATAACTGATATGGAGACTTAATATTAACTACAAATGCTTGGCCTATAGCTCAGGCTTATTACTGAATAGCTCTTACAATTTAACCAATTTCTACTAATCTATGTGCTGCCCTGAAGCTCATGACTTTTACCTATATCCCATTTTGTGTGTCTGACTTGTTCTTCCTCAGACTCTGCTCTTCCTCATCCCATCATTCTTATTTAGCTTTTTCTCCTAACTTAATCCTGTTCAGCTTTTGGACAGTCAGCTTATTTATTAACCCAATCATAGTGACATATATTCACACAGTGTACTGAAGGATTATTCCACAACATACAGACATCACACAATCAGCCAATATTAATTAATGTAGAGAGAGCCCAGAAAAGACTATATAAAGAATACAGGGAGACTTTTGGCCTGTATTCAGAAAATACTCACACAGGAAAAAAAGGATGGATTGAAGGATGGAGGGGAAAAAGAGATGGAGAAATCTCAAAATGGGGGGGGAAGAGTTAAGAAAATTCATACTAGATAGCTTTAGAGAGACCAGATCAGTAGCTGACAGAGTTTGGAGTCTGGCTTTTCAGCAGCCACCTGGAGTGGTTTTGTTTGTTTGCTTTTTGTGTTTTTATCTTTTATTAATTTTTTTTACTTTTTTATTATTTTTTAAGAAAAAAACTATCTTTTTTCATTTTACACACCAATTCCAGCTCCCACTCCCTCCCGTCCTCCCATTTCCTCCACCTACCCCTCATGCCCTCCCTATCCACTCTACAGAAAGGGTAAGGCACATTGCTTTGGGGAAGGTCCAATGTCCTTCCTACTATATTCAGACTGAGCAAGGTATCCATCCAAAGAGAATAGGTCCCAAAAAGCCAGTACAAGCAGTAGAGATAAATCCTGGTGTCACTGCCAGTGGCCTCACAATCCGCCCCAGCCACACAACTATCACCCACATTCAGAGGGACTAGCTTAGACCTATGCTGTTTCCTTCCCTGTCCATCTGGAGTTGGTGAGCTCCCATTAGCTCAGGTAAACTGTTTCAGTGGGTGAACCCATCATGGTCTTGACCTCTTTGCTCATAGTCTCACTCCTCCCACTCTTCAACTGGACTTTGGGAGCTCAGCCCAGTGCTCCAATGCAGGTCTCTGCCTCTGTTTCCATCAGTTGCTGGATGAAGGTTCTATGGTAACATTTAAGATATTCATCATTAGATAAATAAATTATATAAAAAAGATATTCATCAGTCTAACTACAGGGAAAGGCCAGTTCAGGCACCCTGGCCTCTATTGCTTAGGGTCTTAGCTGGGGTCATCCTTGTGGATTCCTGGGACTTTCTCTAGTGACAGCTTTCTTGCTAGCCCCATAATGACTCCCTCAATCAAAATGTCTCTTTCCTTGTTCTCATCTCTGTTTTTCCTCCATCTCAACTGTCCTGTTCCTTCAAGTTCTCCTCCCCCCTCCCTTTCTCCCTTCATCTTTCCCTTCCACCCTCCCTACTCCCTCCACCCCCATGCTCCCAATTTTGTCAGGTGATCTTGTCTATTTCCCCTTTCCAGGTGGATCTATGTATGTTTTTCTTAGGGTTCACCTTGTTACTTAGCTTCTCTAGGATCATGAACTATAAGGTTCAATATCCTTTACTTTACAGCTAGTATCCACTTATGAGTGGTTATGTTCATTTTTCTGGGTCTGGGTTACCTCACTCAGGATTGTTTTTTCTAGTTCCATTCATTTGCATGCAAATTTCAAGAAGTCATTGTTTTTTACCTCTGAGTAGTACTCCATTGTGTAAATGTGCCATATTTTCTTTATCCATTCTTCGATTGAACGGCATCTAGGTAGTTTCCAGGTCCTGGCTATTACAAACAATGCTTCATGCTGCTATGAACATAGTTGAACAAATGTCCTTGTAGTATGATTGAGTATCTTTTGGGTATATACCCAAGAGTGGTATTGCTGGGTCCTGAGCTAGGTTGATTCCCAATTTTCTGAAAAACTGCCATACTGATTTCCAAAATAGTTTTACAAGTTTGCACTCCCACCAGCAATGGAGGAGTGTTCCCTTTACCCCACATCCTCTCTACCATAAGTTGCCATCAGTAGTTTTTAACTTGGCCATTCTGACAGGTGTACGATGCTGCCTCAGAGTTGTTTTGATTTGCATTTCTCTGATGGCTAAGGATGTTGAACATTACCTTAAGTATCTTTTGGCCATTTGAGATTCTTCTGTTGGGAATTCTCTGTTTAGTTCCATTTTTAATTGGGTTATTTGGAATTTTGTTGTCTAATTTCTTGAGTTCTATATATATTTGGATATATATTTTTTCTGTTGTGGGATTGGTGAAGATCTTTTCCCATTCCCATTATTTTTGTCTTATTGACCATGTCCTTTGCTTTACAGAAGCTTCTCAGTTTCGGGAGGTCCCATTTATTTATTTATTGCTCTCAGCATTGGTGCTACAGGAGCTGTATTTAGGAAGTGGTCTCCTGTGCCAATGCATTGAAGGCTACTTCCCACTTTCTCTTCTATCAGGTTCAGTGTGGTTGGATTTATATTGAAGTCTTTAATCCTTTTGGACTTGAGTTTTGTGCATGGGTATAGATCGTTGAAGATGCTTTCTTTTTTCCATTATATAATTTTAGCTTCTTTGTCAAAAATTAGGTGTTTATAGGTGTGTGGATTAATATCTGGGTCTTCGATTCAATTCCATTGGTCAACCTCTCTGTTTTTATGCCAATACCAAACTGTTTTCTTTTATTATTATTATTATTATTTTATTTCTTTAAAAAATACCAATCCAAATTCCCACTCCCTCCCCTCCTCCCATTCCTTCCACATACCTTTCCCCCCCACCCCCTTCCAATCCTAAGAGGGGGCAAGGCACCCTGCCCTGTGGAAAGTCCAAGGCCCTCCCTACTACATCTAGGTTGAGCAAGGTATACTGCAGCTCTATAATAGAACTTCATGTCAGGGATGGTGATGCCTCTGGAAGTTCCTTTATTGTACTGGATTGTTTTGGCTATCCTAGGTTTTTTGTTTTTCCATATTAAGTTGATTGTTCTTCTTTCAAAGGTCTGTGAAGAATTGTATTGGGATTTTGGTGGGTATTGCATTGAATCTATGGATTTCTTTTGGCAGGATTGCCATTTTTATTATGTTGATCCTACCTATCCAAGAGCATAAGAGATTTTTTCCATTTTCTGGTATCTTCTTCAGTTTCTTTCTTCAAAGGCTTAAAGTTCTTTTCGAATAGGTCTTTCACTTCTTTGGTTAGTGTTACCCCAAGATATTTTATGTTATTTGTGGCTAATGTAAAGGGTGATGTTTCTCTGATTTCTTTCTCAGCTTCTTTATCATTTGTATATAGGAGGGCTACTTTTTGTTAGTTGATCTTGTATCCTGCCACATTACTGAAGGTATTTTCCACTGTAGGAGTTCCCTAGTAGAGTTTTTTGGGTTACTTATGTATACTATCATATCATCTGCAAATAACAAAAGTGCTACTTGGAGTGTTAACAGTGAAGAAAGAGCCGAAGAGACAGAATGCCAAATAGCAGTGAGAGTCTGGAGATCAGGCAATAAGCATGTTCAAGCAAGCAGTATGTTTACCAGACTTCCACGAGCATTGTTCAACAGCCCAGCAACTGGAAGAACAAATGCTGCTTCCTTCAGGAAATCTGGAAACAAGAGAGGTTGCACTCTATGGAGGGCACCTTGCTCTAAAAGCTTGGAAATTCTAGGTCAGGATGGAGTTGGCTTCTCTCCACCCACCTCATCCACTCCTCTCATCAGTGTTTGTTTTATAAGCAGATTTCTTTATTATTATTACAGTGGATTTGCTAAATGCCTGTTGACACATGCACCATGCTAGGTGTTCCTAAACACCTAGGTGTCGCTGACAGTTTAGCGACAATCTTACAAATCATATACAAATCCTCTTGTAACAAATTTCTGACCAAGTGGTGGTGGCGCACGCCTTTAATCCCAGCTCTGGAGAGGCAGAGGCAGATGGATCTCCATGAGTTCCAGCCCCGTCCAGTCTACAGAACGAGTTCCAAGACAGCCAATGTGGTTACACAGAGAAACTCTGTCTTGAGAAACTAGAAAAAAAATCTGGTTTTGTTTTTGTGAAACACTCACACTGTAGCCCAGGCTAGCCTAGAACTGTTTTCAATTTTCTTGCTGTAGTTTCCCAAGGACTGGCATTACAAGTATGACCATTATGCCCAACTTCATACTAAAACTTTCCCCTAATTATTATGCCTTTTTATAATTAATGTCTAAAGTTAGTATACAAGGTAATGGGTTTCACTATGGCATTTTTCACATTTATGTCTGTTATATAATTCACTCTAAAATGTTTCACTGATCTTTTTCGCATGTATAAAGGCCGCGGCTGTGAAACCCATCAGGTCCGCCTCAGGCTATTCAGATGATATCCTAGCCATCGACCACCTCCTCAAGAAGCAGCAGCACTGGACTGTGTCCGATGCAGCGGCCCTCAAACAGCACGTGAGTATCAGGTCCCTTCCCAGACTGTACTGTCAAAGATGTTTCCTGCTGGGAAGACTTGGCCTCCAGAAATAAACGAAAATCTCCCCTTTATGGTGAGACAAGATGAGCCGCACCACTCCCAAAACTCCTGGGAGCTAGCGTTCTTTGAAGAGTTCAGGAAAGAGGAGAGGAGAAGACACAGAATACAAGGGCTGAAGGTGTGATTTCTGCAAGGGAATGGAAGCATTGAGAGCATGCTGATTAGCATCAAATTCAGAAGCAGGGAGTGGTGTGGAGTAAATGTTAGATGCTAGGCTATAGGCAGGTGGAAGGGTGCATTCTGGAGCCTCTCCGCCTATGCCTTAATGTGTGTGTGCAAGCATGTGAGCATGTGTGTGCCGGAGGTCGGCCTCAGCTGTTCTATTCCTTAGGTATCTTTTGCTTTGTTTTTCTTTTTTTGACAACAATCATCATGCTCCCAATGCCCCTCCACCCAGGTTTCTACCCACACAGTCAATCTTTCATAGCGCCCACTCATACACTCATTCATCCCTGTGTATCCGTGAGTTCTGAGATTCGGAGACACCACAGAGAGAAAAGCACAGTTCCTAGTCTGAGAAAGCTTCGGGTGAGGGTAAGGTCACGGAGAAGGAAGGGTTCAGTAGCAGTGCGCTAGGATGTGTGGAACTTCAGAACACAAAGCCATAACCAGCTGACTCCTGTCTCTCCATTAATACATAAACACACAAACAAATGGAGGCTGCCTGTGGCTAGAGACCTCCAGCACCAACACCAGCTACTCCATGGGCCAAGAAGCTTGAAAAGATCATGGGTTTAGCCTCCCTATAGCTCAGCCATAAGAGAACAGCAAGGGTCTCTGTGTCAGAGAAAGGAAGCTTGTGGGTGACCATGTGAGCTCTTTTAATCTACCTTCTTTGTTTAGCAGTAGCCACCTATGTACTAATAGCTAATTTGCCCCAGTCTAGACTTCTTTCTTGTACACTGACCTTATCTCACTCACCATCTGACAAACATGCCCCTAATCCCCCCCGTTATCTAGGTCTCATAACACATCACACTCAACATGCCCCATGCTTGCTCATATCTCCTACATCCGCCTGGCCCTCCCCTGAGGATGCTGTGTCTCAGCTGCTGATGCCACCATTTCCTCAGTCACTGAAGTTAGAAGCCAAGGGGGCACCCTTAACATTGTTTTTTTGTTTGTTTGGTTGGTTGGTTGGTTGGTTTTTGCTTACTCCTTACCTCCACCAGTCACCAAATCTAGTCCAACTGATTCTGGGGTGCTTTCCAAGTCTGTTCCCTTCAGTCTATCCCTGTTCTCTCTGTCTGAGTTGAGTCCTTCCATAAGACTTTCCTGGACAACAGACTCTAATCTGGAATCCTTAGTTCTGCAGCTTTCCCTGCCCTCAACCATTTTCCACACAGCTACTAACAATCAAACATGAAGATCCAAACATGCCATTGTTCTACTGAGAGGTGAATGCTTGAGCTGAAGGTAGAACTCAGTGGTAGCGCTCCTGCCTAGCACGGACAAAGCCCTAGGTTTCACTCCCAGTTCTAGGAGCTAGGAAGGATGTGTGCAGGAAATTCTTCCAGGTAGTATCCTAGAGATGAAAGCAAGAGAATTACAATTGAAGAGCAGCCTGTGCTACATAGGAAGTCCCAGGCCAGCCTGGCCTACCGAGACCTCTCCTCCAGTAGTGGCAGAGTCTTTTGCTCTACACAGCTGAGGGGTTCATCTCACTTCCCTCAGAAACAGCCCCCACACCATGAAGGGCTCTGCTCCACCACACTGAATCCTCTAACCATCTCTACTCTGACTTTCACCCCGACACTCTGCCAACACCACAATGATCCAGCTCTCCTACCAAGTCCAGGGTGCTTATTGTCTTCAAGCATTTGTTTATGTGGCCTCTTTATCCTGGGACTTCTTCCCATCACCTCTTGATGCCTCAGTCTTAAAATCCTTAAGGATTTGCTCAGCTCAGCGTCTTCTTCCAGCTGACTCTCCCTGTCATAGGCTGAATCTGGTACTTATATTGCCTAAGTTAACCCCACACTTCTCCTGGAACACACTTTGTAGACCAGGCTGGCATCAAATTCACAGAGATCCGCCTGCCTCTGCCTCCTGAGTGCTGGGATTAAAGGTGTGTGCCACTACCACCTGGCTTTCGAGTGACACATTTGATTCCCACCAACTCCAGGCTCCTAAGTCCCATGCTGCCCCATATGTAGTCTCTGATTTTTACATGTGTGACTCTCAAGCCACCAATAACTATGGTTTATAAATCAAAGATAGTTTGATTTTAAAGTAACTACACTCAGTTAATATCTGCCCTCTTGATGCAGGTAAAGAGAGCCGCAGATGCCTATAACTTAGGAATTGCCCTCGAGCACCGGAAAGAAATGCTGAATCTTTGGAGAAAGATCCGAGGGGATTTGATTGGGATTGAGACCAACAACGAGTCCTTTTACAACACCTTCTCCACGTACACATGGTCCTGGAACGTCTGCCAGGAGCTGCTTACCGCTAAGGACTTGCGGCTGCACGACACCTACATGAACAGAAACTCCTCCGGCAATTCTAGGTTGTCTTCCCCATCAGACCGCAGCGAGTATGACCTGGAAACAGGACGAAAAAGGAAACGGAAAGGTTTCAGAGGGTTTCGGCAATGAAATGTCTACATTTTCTAAACAACACTTAGAAAACTGCTTTCCATAGTTATCAAAATTATGGTTTCTTGCTTTTATCGACTACATTCTTAGCAGGTGGAAAATTTAACATCTTTTGGATTCCCGCCAGTAAAAACCTTTAAATCATAGGATGGCTTCTCTCCCCATGGTTTCTCTGTCCCAAATCTTTGCTACTTAAAAGTAGTTACTCTATTATTAGAGCCAGTTGCTCTCTGCTACTTCCACTCGGCTTGAAACAGCCAAGACAGCAGCAGAAAGGGGAAAAAGGTGGCCTGGGTTTCTAAGGGCCCTCCATGCAATAAGCATCTGAGTTTGGGGTGACTGTAAAGGAGATGAGTTTTTGAATGTTTGTGAAAGACTCCAGATTCAGAGGATGGTAACTGTTGGGTATAGAACCAGCACACCCTCTGCCCCCAACAAGAAGAACCCCCGTGACATTTAGGAATTCCTAAGGCACACCTTTCACTTGGATTGCTCCTGCAAATAACTGAGCTCATACATTACATTAAAGATGCACATATGACCAGTTTTGGAAGCTCCAGTCATTTTTGTCACCATTTTAGTTGATTTTAAATGGATAATCTTTTAAATTTCTAAAGAATAATTTGTGAAATGTGCAATAGTACCTAGTTACCTCAGGACTATTTAAAGCAAAATTTATTAGCACTGAAAAAAAAATGCACATAGCTGGGCGGTGGTGGTGCACACCTTTAATCCCAGCACTCAGGAGGCAGAGGCAGGTGGATCTCTGAGTTCGAGGCCAGCCTGATCTACAGAGTGAGTTCCAGGACAGTCAAGGCTATAGAGAGAAACCCTGTCTCAAGGAAAGAAAAAACAAACATGTAACTATATTGCAAATTTGTGGAGGTATCATGATATTTTGTATTGTGCATGTGCTGTATATGCACATGTGTGAGTTGACCAGGAAGTGTTAACCATGCTGGTGTGTGCAGAGCCTAGAGGGTGATGTCAAGGCATCTTCTGAAACTACTTCTCCATTTTGCTTCTGAGTCAGGGTCTCTCACTGAACCTGGAGCTCAACATTTCTGAACATTCCCGAATCTACCTGTTACCATCTCTACCTCCATGCTAAATGCCACCACACTCAAATGTCTGCATGGATGCCAAGGGTTGCAAATCAGGTCCTCATGCTTATACAGCAAGCATTCTACCTGCTGAGCCATCTCCTTCATGCTGGGGTGTCATGATTTTTATTGTAACAAAACTTAACTGTATAGAACTTATTTAAAATTTATTGCCAGGCGGTGGTGGCACACGCCTTTAATCCCAGCACTCGGGAGGCAGAGGCAGGCGGATCTCTGTGAGTTCGAGGCCAGCCTGGTCTACAAGAACTAGTTCCAGGACAGGCTCCAAAGCCACAGAGAAACCCTGTCTCGAAAAACAAAAAAAATAAATAAATAAAAATAAAAAATAAAATTTATTTAAAAATATTTAAGTGGGGAGGTTGAAGAATTGGCTCAATGGTTAACAGTACTGGATGCTCTTCCAGAGGATCTGGGTTCAGTTCTCAGCACCCACATGACAGCTCACAACTATCTTTAACTCCCAAGATCGGACACCCTCACATAGACATACATGCAGGCAAAATACCAATGCACATAAAATAAAAATAAAAAATTATTAAAAATATTTGTGTAACCTTATTCTTCTTAGTTCCATTTTTGTAGTTCTTCCAGCATTCTGTGGGTTTTGATGGTTTATCCAAGGGAGGCACATAACTTTGGGATTCTGCAAACACTAAATCTGCATTAACCTTTTGATTTATTATCAGGATGGAAAGAAATGTTTTATTTGCTCTGCAGACTCTCCCTCCCCCCAGGTGAGAGCTACTCTCAGGCTTGATAAATAGACAATGACAGCCTTGGATTTCCTGATCCTCTTGTCTTCAATTCCTGAGTGCCAGAGTGTGGAGATTACAAGCATACTCCACCATGCCCAGTTTATGTGGTGTTGGGTATCAAAACCAGGGTGTCATGCATGCTAGGCAAGCACTCTGCCAACTGAGTGCCATCTGAAATCTTGTTCATTCATACTGATCCTCTTTCCCTCCCCTGCCCCCTGTCCCTCTGTAACCCTGGCTGACCTGGAACTAACTCTCTTGATCACACTAGTGTAGAATTTGCAGCAGTCCTCATGTGTCTGACCCCCAAGAACCGGGATTACAGCCTTGTCCATCATGCCCAGCTCTGACGCTAATTCTCATCTAAAGTTGATAAATGGTATCAACTATCTGCAAGAATTTTCTAAGACTGTTTTGGAGTTGTATGGTTAAGCCCATCCAGTCACTATGCAGACAGAGTCTTTAGTCTAGAAAATAACCTGATCCGGAAGGGAGAGAAGGAACCAAGCATGGCAGCACGCACACCTGTAATCCCAGCTCACTGGGAAGCTGAGGCAGGAAGACTGAAAATGCTCAAAGTCAGTCTGGGCTAGCTACGTAAGAGACGACACCTCAGAAGACCAGAAGTAAAAGACACGTTCAACACTAGTGAAAACAGAGGACAGTATGGACAGTCTGGGTTGTTCCTTCAGGGTTCTCAGTATGAGCCTATGTTGTCATCAGTCCTCCTGTGTGCCACCATGCCAGGCCACAACCTAAAACTATAAAATGCCAAGAAAAGGCAATGAAGATAGTAAGTGCTACCAAAACTATTTACTGAAACTGCCATGAAATATTTTGTTAACCTTGAGTATTCCAAAGACTAGCTGGTGACATGGCTCAGTGGTGGTGAACTCACTCAGCACATGCAAGGCCCTAGAGGCTATGCTTAGGACAAAAGTTCACATCTCTTCAAGATGGGCACACTAGCACATGCTTGTATACCTAACTACTTAGGAGCTAAGGCAGGAGGTTCAGTTGAGCGTTCTCTCTCTTCCTTCCTTTCTCTTTTTATTGAAGATAGATTCTTTTCTCATTAAATATATCCTATTACAGTTCCCCTCCCTCCATTCCCAGTTCCTCCCCACCTTCCCTCCGATCCAGAGCCACTTTCTTTCTGCCTCTCATTAGGAAAGGCAAATAACAAAATAACATAGCAAAATCAAATATAATAAGTAGCCAAGTGCATGCTTTTAATCCCAGCACGTGGTTGGCAGAGACAGGAGGATCTCTATGAGTTCAAGGCCAACCTGGTCTACAGAGAGAGTTCCAGGAAAGACTCCAAAGCTACATAGAGAAATCCTGTCTCAAAAATAAGACATGTATATATATATATATATATATATATGTATATACATCATAAAGATAGAGATATGTAGAGAGAGAGAGATAGTAAAACAAAAACTATCACATAGAAGTTGAACAAGGCAAAACAAGAGAAGGAAAAGAGCCCCAAGAGAAAGCACAAAAATCAGAGACCCACTCATTTGCACATTTAGAAGTCCCATAAAAAAACTAAATACTGAAAACTCTAATATATACACAGTGGACCTGGAGCAGACCCATGTAGGCCCTTGTGCTTGCTGCTTCAGTCTCTGTAAGTTCATGTGAGCTGTGCTCAGTTGGTTAGTGGGCCCTGTGGGCATACTCCCTGTAACACCCTTCGGGGCCCACCACGTGCCAGAGCATAGATAAGAAATATGGGGCCAGGTGGTGGTGGCACACGCCTTTAATCCCAGCACTTGGGAGGCAGAGGCAGGTGGATCTTTGTGAGTTCGAGACCAGCCTGGTCTACAAGAGCTAGTTCCAGGACAGGGTCCAAAGCTACAGAGAAACCCTGTCTCAAAAAACTAAAAAAAAAGGGGGGGTTAATTTAAATTAATTTAAATGTAAGAGCTAGTTAGTAATAAGCCTGAGCTATTGGCAGAGCATTTGTAATTAATAAGTCTCTGTATGGTTATTTGGGAACCAACTGGCGAGTTAGAAAACTCCACCTGCTCTAACCCTTTGTCTCTCCCTTTCTCTGGGTGTCACTACAGAACTCCCTGCTTTATCCTCTTTTACTACAAAAGCCACACCGGTGTGCCAGGAAGCTTCCTCCTGCCCTACCAGGCCCCCCATCATGTGGAAAGGGACACCTCTCCTCTGTGACTTTTCTCTGTGACATTTGGGGCATTTCTCTCTGACAAGTCATTCAGTCTGCTTGGAAATGCCTGCGACTGAAATTCTTCTTACAATTAACACCCTCTGCTCCTCCATGGCTCCTCTCAGCTCCTTCCTAGAACTTCCTCAAATCCTCTAGGAGAGGTTCTGCCTCCTTTCCTTGCCCCTTTCCCTTGGAGCTACCTGTTCTGTCCCTCCTAGCACCCTCCTGGGCCTGTATGTTTCAAGTGCCCTTGCCTCCCCATAGGAGCTGCCTACTAAGTCCCACAGCTTCTCTATGCCCTGTGGTTTCTGCCCTATTGGAACTTCCTTTGAGTAGAGTTTCTGCTGGTTCCTCCTTGTCTCTTATGGTTATGCTGTTCCCTGTCTCTTAGCTGCCTAACACTCCCTATGGCTGAGTTATTTGGTGACCCTTCCTCCTTTTCTCCTTGGATTGTCTTAAAGCCTTGCTGTCTTACTGGAAAGGGTTTGGCCTCAGTATAGCTCAGTGGCCAAAGATGGCACACTCGTGACAACTTCTGCCACTCCGTTTTGCTTAAAATGATCCTACTAAGGTTCTAAAGTTTCCGCCCTTAAATCTTTTGTCTATAATTTCTCTTGACTCTGCTTTCAAGGAATCTTTGTGTAAACAGTTCTTATTTCAGGATTGATTTGTAAGTTCATTGGGTATGGTTAAGGAATCTGTAAAATCTGTAACAAAGTTTGGCTTAAAATGTATACCAAAAAGCTTATAGTTAAAAACCTATATATAGGAATTTTAATTTGCTACATCTTACATATGTGATTCAAGTCTTCATGTCTCCAATATACTGTATATGTAACTTAGATTCAACTCTTGTTTAGGAAAATGTTTTGAATAGTAACCATGTGGCTCTCCTCCATCTTCACTGATGTCCTTCCAGATGTAAGCAGCCACGTGACTGACAACCATCTTTACTAAGGTTAAAGAGTACATACCATGTGACTTCACCATCTTAAGATGACCACATGGTCTAAAGCAACAATTGTAAAACTTCTTGGTCCAAATGAGCTCTCTGTTTTATCATTGTATCTCTTTTTATACTAAAAAAGCAACAAGTCTCAAATATTTTGTATTAGTATGGATTTTTGTTTGATGATGAAAATTTAAGGTTCTATTTGCTACAACAACAAAAGTGATTCAACTCTAGACTATACTGTATATAATGACAAACTTTTAAGGTTATAAAAGTCTATTCAAATTAATAGAAGTTGATTAAAGATGTATGTATAACTACTTATGTCTTTGCTGTTTGACACCAAGCTGCTAGAAAATTTAGGTAAGTAACATATGTTTGATAAGGTATATTTGTAGGCAGAGTTCCTCTGTGTTTTGGCAGCTGCTCCCAAATAACCTTTCTGAAACTTATTATTAATTATAAAGCTCAACTGATAACTCAGACTGGTTACTAGCTAACTCTTACATTTTAAATTAACCCATATTTCCTATCTACCCTCAGCCATGTGTCTGTACCTTCTTTTAACATGGCATATTCATCTTGCTTCTCTACGCACCTGTCCAGCACAGCTCTCAAGTCTCTTCTTCAAAGCATTCTCTCTGCCCGAAAAATCCTGCTTAGCTATTGACCAATCAGCTTTTTATTAATAATGAGAGCAACACATTTTCACCATGTACAGAGGATTATTTCACACCATATACTTACTAAACAAGATTTATTAATTCCTAAGGTCTACTCAGGTTCACAGTAATATTTATTTAGCTTCATCATTGCTCACTTTAAGCTTTAGCTATATGTATAGACTAAGCCATAGAAAAAACTGCAATATTCTATAATGGTGTGTCTGGTCGCCAAGAAAGTCCTATTCCCAAGGTCAGACATTTAGACAAAAGCAACCATTTCCTCTGGGGTTTGAAGAAAGTTCCTGCTTGCTAAAAAGGAGCCATTATCTGGGGCAAGAACTTGTGGCCCTTCATTAACTATGACTGTGATGCCTACTGACTTGTCAAGGTCAGTGTTGGCCTCTAGGCTCCCTCAGACCCTGCTCACAAGCCCCCTTTTTCTCCTTCCCATTTAACTCTGAAACTCTTTCCCCTTTCATTTCTCTTTGCCTTCCTGGGAGATAGCCTTGGCGGTTTGGAATAAATCTGTTCCCTTTTCGCCCATGAAACAGCTACTTTAGTTTCTTTACTGAGCTCATTCTCATTCATGGTGCACTGTAAAAGGATCAGTAAAGTTACCAGTCTCTCTGTGGTCTGTATCTATGATTAAAAGTTTTATTTTGACACTAGAAGAGCATCAAATAAAAAAGGGGGGTTCAAGACTGAGTTTCTCTGTGTAACCCAGGCTGTTCTGGAACTAGCTCTATAGAACAGGCTGGTCTTAAACTCAGAGATCTGCCTGCCTCTGTCTCCCAAGATCTGGAATTAAAGGTGTATGCACCACCGCCTGGCCAAAATCATTATTTTTAAAAACCTAACAGGGATGTAACATAAAATCCTAGTCTTATGAAAGCTACTAACTTACTGTGAATTGTTAAGACTAATTAAGAAATACAAACTAATGGTTAATCACCTTATAAATGAGCAAATTCTTCAATGTCTTCAGAACTACACTTGTAGTCATGATAAGTATTAAGGTAATTACAAAATAAGCCTTACTTAGTCCCCTAGATATGTTTTCAAATTAAGCCTAAAACAAGTAAGTAGAAACAAGCAAAGTTGATCTATTTAGATATACCTAAGGCCTGGAGGGATGGCTCAGCTGTTAAAGGCTAGGCTCACAACCAAAAATAGATATACCTAATAGAGTTCCTCAAATACTTCAGAGATCTACAGAATATGGCATTTAAAATGTTTAAGTTTCCCATAATAAACAGAACTGCCCTCTCCTAGTAGAAACCCCCCTCTCTCTGCTCTTCCCCTTTATCCCCTTCCCTTCCATACCCACTAAATAAATATCCAACTTCACTCTTCATGGTGTGCCTATCCATGTCTCTGTCTCTCACCGACTGCATGGCTCCCTGTCCGGGACCAGCTGCCTTCAGAGACCTGCAGCATGGTCTTGTGGCATGTCTATCCGTCTCAGTCTCTCACCCACCATGTGGCTCCCTGCCTGGGGCTGGCTGCTCTCGGGACCCGCTGCCCGCTGCCTGCCACCACTTCGGGGACCTGCAGCATGGTCTCATGGCCTGCTGCCTGCTGCAGCCACTCAGGGACCTGCAGCATTTTATTTAAACCATAACACCCTTAAGGTATTCAAAAAATATAGATGGGGCACAAGAACTCCACATGAATTGTGGTAATGCTAACCACTGAGCAAAACTGCCCCGTGCCTCGCCTGCTGCCAGGGCTCTGCTTGTGGATTCTTTTGGGTTGATTGTCCTACTTTACCTGGTCAAAGTAAGGTTAGTTCTCCAAGTTATGCTGCTGCTGGATCCTAACAGCTTCCTTGGGGAGGGGGTGAGAAGGCACAATGACATAGATATCAGCCGCCAGGTGAAAGGGAAACACCAGGCTTGTTTATTTAGCAATGGGAGGAACCTTATGTACCCTCCAAGCACCCAGGTGTTCCAATCTGTTGATGGCATGGTAACCCTCATTGGCTAGGCATGATCAGGACCTCTGACAGCACCAGGCAGACTCCAGGTTGGCTCATCTCTTGGCCTGGTAGGCCTTAACTTCCTACAATACTACACTACAGAAAAATCTCAGACCTGGGTCTAGCAACCAAAGGCCTATGCTGCTCTGTATGACAGCTAAAGATCTACAACTACTGTCCCCAGTGAAACTATGAAGCTCACCAAAGCCTCAGGTAACCTAAGTAATGGGTCTCTGTCATAGATCATTTAGGTTTTCTGCACTGCCCCCCATAATAAGTTTCTCCACTGACTCAGTAAGCCAGCTAAGGCAAATTGAAAAAGTATAACAACAGGTATACTGAGGACAAAACAACTTCCAGATGGGTTCACTGGTCTCTTAGATGGAAGCCAGAGAAGTCACATGCCTGAGCTAAATCAGAGAAGTTTTATAGATTGTAGGTGCGTGGCAATGATGTGTCTGCCGCAAGCTGGGTTTGTGCCCAAGTGTGGTCAAAAGCTGAGCATTTATGTGGGGACTTGGGCAGCTGCTGGGATCAAAGGAGGAAATTTCAGTGGCTGCCACGAATGCAGAACTGAGTTTTTGGCATCTTTCCTTTGTTCGGAGACTCTCTGAGTGGGTGGGGTTTGGAGAGAGAGACAGAAATAAGGCTTCCCATGCAGGGGAGAGTCAGAGGCTCCAACCGAACAATTTCCAGTTATTATCTATCTTTCTCAGTTCTCTAAGGATATTGGTTGACTGTGGCTTTAACAACAACCTGAGTTCAACCCCCAGAATCCATATGATAGGACAAAACCAGATCCTGCAAGTGGTTTTCTGACCTCCTGCATGCCCAGTAAGTAAATTAAAAGTAATTATTAAATAAACACAATTTTAAAATTAAAAATAAAGTTAGCTATTCTTTATAGTTATAATTTTAGGGAAGACATCAATAATATTTTCTAATCAGAGGGTAAGATTAGTAGCTTTGAGAAAATATTTTTATATTACTGTGTGTCTAGGAATATAGAATTTGGATGCCAAGTTAGAAGCTAGGCATAGTGGTACAGTCCAGTAATCAGTGGAGACAAAAAGATAAAGAGTTCAGAATCATGCTGCAATGTGACAAATCCAGGACTAGCCTAGGCTACATAAGGTCCTGTCTGCAAAGACAGCACCCATAATATTACAATTACTGCAGTGTTTCTTTGGATCAGTGAGATAACAAGACAAGGTACTTTTAAATAGCTCTGATGGGAAAATGTAAACTGCACAGTAATCCCATCTCCTGGTTACGGTGTTGCACACTACAGTTGGCAGCATCAGCTGACACCTCTCTGTTGTGATACATGCAGGGATAGACAACTCATCACTCACCAACTTGCTGAATTAGGTGCAGTGTGCCAGACCCTGTTCTACGATCTAGGTCTGTGGCAGATAGAATTCCTGACTTCCACGGGTCTTAGTAACAAATCTAACTATAACGAGTGGCTCAGCAATGCCTGGTGGTGACTTTTTCAGGACAGATGAGAACAAACCTCTGTTCAGCCCAGACAGGGAAATGACCAAAGATATACAAGTGTAGCCTGATGAATCAGTGAATTTACTGGAGCTACTTACAGGACTGTGAGAGAGGAATTGCAGATGCATGCTGACTAAGCAGTTGCATCCCTGAAAAGCCCACACAGCATGGATAAGGACTCACAAAAGCTACATCCTAGAGCTCCCTGCCCAACTTTCAGACAGCCTTGCCAGAGATGACTCCTCTCTCCCAGGGGCTGTTTGGAGCTATAACCCACAAGAAATGGTGTGTGAGTTTTCTGTTTCCTAAGTGTCCTGTGTCTTAGCAGCTTCCTTCCTCCCTCCAGGAAGGAAACTTCCAGTTCAGAGAGAATAATTACATCAATGCCATTTCTAGAAATTAATCCTAAAGAAATAATCATAAATATACAAAATTAAGTTACAATGATTTTATTATGTTGAACATTTAATAGATAGGGTCTCATTGTGTTGCCCAGACTACCTTCATTTCCAGGTTCAAGCAATCATCCTACTTTGGTTTCCTGAGCAGATGTACTAATAGTACCATAGCCAGACTTTTGTTTTTTTTTTTTTTTTTTTTTTGGTTTTTCGAGACAGGGTTTTTCTGTGTGTAGTCCTGGCTGTACTGGAACTCACTTTGTAGACCAGGCTGGCCTCAAACTCACTGAGATCTGCCTGCCTCTGCCTCCTGAGTGCTGGGATTAAAGGCGTGGGCCACCATCGCCCAGTCAGACTGAATTTTTAATAGCAAGAAACTTAAAGTAGGGCTGGAGAGATAGCTCAGCAGTTAAGAGCACTGACTGCTCTTCCAGAGGACCCAGGTTCAATTCCCAGCACCCACATGGCAGCTCACAATTGTCTGCAACTCAAGTTCTAGGGAATCCGACACCCTCACATAGATATATACAGGCAAAACACCATTGTACATTAAATAAATAAATCTTAAAAAAAACCTTAAATTAGCCAAAATGTCAATTGTGCTACAACTATCCCAAACAACACCAGAAGTTCATTACAACAATGTTTCAAGCTATGAGATAATTTCCTCAAACTTTTGTTAAGTTAATATAACCTAAAAGGTGCTTAAGACATGGCTGGGGCACAGATGTAGCAGCACAGCTATGACCCCAGCACTCAGGCGACTGAGGCAGAAGGATCTCAAGCTCCAGGTCAGCCTGAGCTATAGAAACCATCTCAAGCCAGTACCCCAAACTCATTTATGTAAACAAATTAATGGAAAGATTAGGAAAATATAAAACAGGGCTGGAGAGATGGCTCAGAGGTTAAGAGCACTGACTGCTCTTCCAGAGGCCCTGAGTTCAATTCCCAGCAACCACATGGTGGCTCACAGACATCTATAATGAGATCTGGTGCTCTCTTCTGGCATGCAAGCATACATGGAAGGGATGTTGTATACATAATAAATAAATAAATCTTTTTTTAAAAAAAAAGAAAATATAAAACAAAGTCTTGATGGTGAATCAAATGGGATATAGCATTTTTTATATCTTCCAAATATTCTACATACTTTTTTGTTTTGTTTTTGAGTTTTTCAATACAAGGTTTCTTTATGTAGCCTTGGCTGTCCTGGAACTAACTCTGTAGACCAGACTGGTGTGTGTGATATTTTGTGTTCTGACAAAGCTTGCTTGCAGTCAGAGGGCGGAGCTAGCCACTAGTTAACTATAGAGGTCTAGAGGTCTGTACAGAGAAGAGACAGGAAGGGATAAGGCAGAGCAGAGACAGGATCTCAATCTTGTGGTCAAGGGAACCGCAGAGGTGGTGGCTGGGCGGTGGTGGCACACACCTTTAACCCCAGCACTCGGGAGACAGAGGCAGGAAGACTCCTCTACAGGCCACTTCCTCTACAGAGCGAGTTCCAGGACTGGCTCCATAGAAAGTCACTGGTGGCTGCTCCACTGCTTTTCTGATCCTTCAGTTTTTAACCCCAATATTTAACTCCTGGTTTTTAATGACAAAATTAATTAGATTTTGCTTCAAGCTAGCTTTGAACTCACAGATCTGTAGTGGGATTTCATTTGTATTTTAATAAATAAAATTTGTCTGAAGACCAGAGAGTAAAACAGCCCTAATGGTCAGCCTTACAGACCAGGTAGTGGTAACACACACCTTTAATCCCAGTAGCCACACTAGTTGCCATAGAAACCAGGCAGTGCATGCATATAATCCCAGGCCTAGAAAGGATTATAAAATGGGAGGAGACAGCTCTCAGACACGGTTTCATTCTAAGATTCCTGGAAGCAAGATCACCATTTCATACTAAGGTAGAGGTGAGAGCCAGTTACTGCCTATTTTGCTTCTCTGACCTTCAGGTTGAATCCCAATTTCTCTGAGTTTTTATTACTTGTGCTTCACAGATCCACCCGCCTCTGTCTCCCAAGTATAGAGATTAAAGACCACCACATGTGCTACCACACCCAGCTATACTTATTTTTTAATAAGGAAAAATGAAGATGAATCCAGGAATGGTAACACATGCCCAACATTTAGGAGGCAGATGATAGAAATCTCAAGTCTGTGGTGGGGGAGTGGGAGGAGAGGAGGAAGGGGGAACTGCGGTTGGTGTGTAAAATGAATAAAAATTTAAAATTAAAAAAAAAAACCTCAAGTCTCAGGCCACACAGTGTAGTAAGGAGGCCACTTGTTTGTCCCGACTGCCCAGAACCAAAATAATCACATAGAAACCATATTAATTAAATCACTGCTTGGTCCATTAGCTCTAGCTTCTTATTGGCTGACTCTTACATATTAATTTAACCCAATTTCTACTAATCTGTGTATTGCCACATGGCTGTGGCTTACTGGCTAAAGTTCCCTCCGGCCCTGGTGGGGCTACATGGCTTCTCTCTGACTCCGCCTCCTTTCTCCCAGCATTCAGCTTAGTTTTCCCTGCCTAGCGCTGTTCCCCTATAGCTCTGCTATAGACCAAAGCAGTTTCTTTATTTTTCAATGGTATTCAAGCATACAGAGGGAAATCCCACATCAACCCAGGGCTATAGCAAGGCTTGTCTTAAAAAAAAAACTATTTAAACAAAGGGTGTGATGGTTTGATAAGAATGGCCCCCTTAGGCTCATATTTGAACACTTGGTCTTCAGGGAGTGGTACCTTGTTGGAGTAGGTGTGGTCTTGTTGGAGGAAGTGTGTCACTGGAGGTGGGCCTTGGGATTTCAAATGCTCAAGCTTTTAAAAACTCTTTCTGCTACCTGCCAATCCGGATGTAGAACTCAACAACTACTTCTCCAGCACCAAGTCTGCCTGCATGCCGCCATCCTCTCCGTCACGAGAATGGACTAAACCTCTGAAACTGTAAGTAAGCCCCAGTTAAATGCTTTTTCTTATAAAAGTTACGATGGTCATAGTGTCTCTTCACAGCAATGGAACATTGACTAAGACAAAGGGCCTAGCAAGATGGCTCAGCAGGTAAAGGCACTTGCTGCATGGCAGTCTGAGTTCAATCCCCAGAACCTAAATGGTGGAAGGAGAAAAGCAACTCCTATGGGGTGCCCTCAGCACTCCACACAAGCATTGTGGTGCACTGCCACCCACACCAGTGTACATAAACATGCACAAACAAAACAAACATGTATGACAGATGGCTCAGTGGTTAAAAGCACTGACTGCTCTTCCAGAGGTCTTGAGTTCAATTCCCAGTACCCACGTGGTAGCTCACAACCATCTGTAATGAGATCTGGTGCCATCTTTTGGCCTACAGGAACACATTCAGGCAGAATGCTGTATATACAATAAATATAAATCTTTAAAATAATAAATAAATATGTAAAAAAATATTTTTTTTTTTTGGTTTTTCGAGGCAGGGTTTCTCTGTGGCTTTGGAGCCTGTCCTGGAACTAGCTCTGTAGACCAGGCTGGTCTTGAACTCACAGAGATCCGCTTGCCTCTGCCTCCTGAGTGCTGGGATTAAAGGCGTGCGCCACCACCGCCCAGTTTGGCTGTCTTTATCATTCTCTCATGTCTTTGTCTTCATGAGTAGGGAGGGCTTGGAGCTTGTTCCCATGTCTGTGATGGGAAGACTGCAGTCTTTATTATGCCCACCATTCCGTAGAAACCACTGTGGAATAACAGTGCGCCTATGTCTACACTTCACTGACTAAAATCTTCTTCCTTCACTCCAGGTAGTAGATTTTTTTTTTTTTTTTTTTTTTTTTGGTTTCTTCGAGACAGGGTTTCTCTGTAGCTTTGGACCCTGTCCTGGAACTAGCTCTGTAGACCAGGCTGGTCTCGAACTCACAGAGATCCGCCTGCCTCTGCCTCCCCAGTGCTGGGATTAAAGGCGTGCCACCACCGCCCGGCTCTAGTAGATTCTTTTAGGAGTCAATTTGCTCCTGTCTGCATGTATGACATGAAGTGGAAGTAAGGCTACCTAGGAAAACAAAGGAGACTAATGGAAGAGACAAGGACCAAGAAAGGGGAGGGTGGAAGGCTATGGGGGAATATGTCCAACCTACAATATATACTTGTACCAAACTTTAAGATAAATTATTTACAAGAACCAATTTCCTTGCATATAGTGGCTCAGTCCTGTAATCGAAGCACTTGAAAAACTAAGGTAAGATCATCATGACTTAAAGACCAGCCTAGGCTACAAAGTAAATTCTAGATTATCCTGAGGTAGAAATTCTGACTTAAGACAAGCAAACAAATAAAAAAAAATAAGTTGTAACTTGGCAGAGTAGCACATGCCTTTAATCCCAGGACTGGGGAGGCAGAGGCAGGAAGACCTGAGCTCAAAGTCAGCCTGGTCCACAGAGTTTCGGGAAAACCACAAAAAAAAACCCAACCAAATTGTAATAATTTAGGAATAAAAATTATAGAGGCTGGAGAGATGGTTCAGCGGTAAAGGCCGCTTGCTGCTCTTCCAGAGGACTTAGGTTTTGATTCCCAGCACCCACATGGTGGCTCACAAGCATCTGTAACTCAGTTCCAGGGGATCCAGTGCCGCCACCTGGCACTGCACGGAAGTAGCACACTGGCATTGCATGCATGTGGTGCGCAGACATACATGCAGGCAAAACACCCACACACATTATGTGAAGGAAGAAAAAATTTAAATAGAAAATATAAAGCTGAAAATGCACATTTATTGACTATATGCCATGATCTACCATTTTATTAAAACTATTGATACGTATATGTAAATATACGTTATACGTTAAAATAGACTATTATATACATATTACAAACTATGTGTATGCATGAATTACGAATTTTATTGTACCAATTAAACCTGGCGTTTCTAAAAGGTTTGGCCACGTCGATATATCCCTTTTAAACGTGGCCAAGTCATTTAACACGGAAACTTCGTGCTCTCGGAAGCCACTGTGCACGCCACGCACGCGTTGCCTCCCGGCCGACTATGGTCTTGCTGGCTGTGAGCACCGGTGATCTGGTACCGACTCTTCAGTCAAAGCTCTCCAGGAGGGAAACGGGGGGCGGGGGCTGCTGGCTTGCAGCCCATCCTGAAGCGGGCTTAAGGGGACGGTCCCTCACTTGCTCCAGATCCTGCATGCCCATCACCGTCTCCACGGAGTGATGACTCCTAAGAATGCCACAACTCGGCTCCCTCTGCGGCGAGCCTCAAGTCAAACAACACGACCCGACACCACACAACCAGCCCCGCCTCCCGCTTTTCCCGCGCCGACACACCTGCTTCCGGAAGGGGGCGTGGCCCACAGGAAGTCCTAGAGTTTTGGAAAAAAGAGGCTTCCGTCTCCGGTGTCATGGCGGCCTCCACTCTTGAAGGCGTGCCGGAGACCCAGGACGGGAAAAGACGGCAGTTCGGGAACCGGTTCCTAAGCGATCCGGCGCGCGTCTTCCACTACAATGCATGGTAACTGCCCTGCCCTCGGAGGCCCGGCCCTCGCCACCCAGAAGGGCTTCGAGAAAACCCAGCCCGCTGGTCCCCCACCCGCGGCGGCAGCCGAGGTGCTCGCCTCCCGGGGACAGCGACTCACCCTGCCCGCGGCCGGCACACGAGGACCTTAAGCTGCCCGTTTGGTTTTCACAGGGACAATGTGGAGTGGTCAGAGGAGCAGGCCGCGGCGGCGGAGAGGAAAGTGCAGGAGAACAGTTCCCAGCGGGTGTGCCCGGAGAAGCAAGGTGCGCTCGGTTCTTCCCTCGTTTGTATCCACAGCCGGCAGTGCAGGGCGCGTCTCCTGGAGAGGACAGAAGAACTGCAGCCACCAGGATCCTTTGTTATTGGCATAGAACGGAACCGGGAGGGGACGAGCTAGGAGACAAAGGCGCTGCTTTCTAACAAAACCTTGGCGAACCCTTGGGGTTGAGTTTTCTACGTCTTTGCAGATTGTTTTCGGAGGTGAACCGTTCTTGTTTTATTTTCTAGTGGCCACCGCTTTAGATCATGTTGGCTAGTGTCAAGTTGATGTGGCTGGCCTGTGACAACCATACAGTCGTTCGTTCAGTTTAGTATAGCGTCCTCGGTTCACGTTCTGCTGGAGAGCTTCTGTTAGAGCTAGACTGGTGTGGTCAGATCGTAAATACTGTGGGAGGAGAGGATTATTGGATGATGTATATGTTCCTGAGGTGACCCATTTGGAGATTTAGGACTTCTACCAAAGAAAGATGGGGGTCGCAGGGTGGAAATGAGTGGTCAAAGAAAAAGAGGCCCTTCCTGAAGACAAGAATAATCGCATTATAAAATATCTCTAAAACTAAAGCTGGTTGGCCCTATTTCTAGAAGTGTAAGGTAAAAGGCACCGAAGGAGTTTCTATATAGTAGTAAGGTCCTGGTACAGACCAGGTGTGTACCTCCTAGGCTGTAGAGATGGTGTCTCTAAGCGAGGTCAAGGCAGAAGGACCAGTTGGGGCAAGATCATCCTTAGACGTTCTTATTATTATTAGAGTTCCAATCCAATCTGGGCTATGTGAGACCTTGTCTCAAAACTAATTATGTTTGTATGTATTCTGGTTGCAAAACAGGCACCCTGCATTGTTTGACAAAGTCTAAATAAAGCAACATAGCGTTGAGAGGGATTTTGAAAATCATGTAGCCCAATATCCTTTTTTTACAGTTAAAGAACCGGTTAGCCCAGTGCAGTGATGCATCTCTATAGGCTCAGCTGCATGGGAGGCTGAGGCAGAAGGATCACTGAATTGGAGGCCATCCTGGGCAACATAGGGTGATCTTGTCTTCAAAAAAAAAAATTAATCTTGGACCACAGGGCATTAAGTGCTTTAAAGGCCTTGAGGTAAGCAGTGAGTAGCAGAATCCTATTTCTTAGATTTTTATTCTTTCATAAATTCAAGTCAGGGTTTTCGTGCTGGCAAAAAGCAGAAAAACAGCCCACACTTGCTGGTCTTTCCTCCAGCTCATAGAAACTCTGATGTCAGGAAGGGAGTTTCGCACTGCCTAGTTTCCTTTTAGCCGTATTTCCATCTTTAGTGTTCACTAATAATCTTGATTTGTGCCTGGCCTCCACATTCTAAAGAAGCAAGAACATACCTTCTGAAGAGCTGCATGGATGGCAGTCATTGAATTTATACGAATGTCCAAAAAACCTGAGACATTTAGCTTGTAAATTAAAGATTTACTGGGGAAAATAATTACCACAGATACCAAAGGATCGTCTGTCCCTGACAAAAAGAACCTTGCAACTAAGAGTAATTAGATTTTTGCGTAGTGTGTGTGGTGCTAGGGATTTGCTTAATTTCACAATTTTTCTGTAGTTAAGGGCCATTGAAAGATATAGAAGGAAAATGACTGGTAGCTAAACTCCCTGTGTGGTGGTTCTGGCAGAAGCTGGGGGTGCTGGGAATGAAAAGCGAGTGACATTAATGTCTGATAGCTAAGTAACAAGACAATACCTGAGAAGGCATTCGGTTCTCTTAAAGGATATTTTTAGGACAAAGTGACATTTGGTGGAGCAGGACAGTTGACATTAGATGTACATAAAATATTTGAGACTGATTCTTAAAATTCTTTCTTAAATAATATTTACAGTTGATTATGAAGTCAATGCCCATAAATACTGGAATGACTTCTACAAAATTCATGAAAATGGATTTTTCAAGGATAGACACTGGCTTTTTACCGAATTCCCTGAACTGGCACCCAGTCACAATCCTGTGACGGACAGCGAGAAGAGTGAGGTCTCTAAAGACACAAGTGGTGAGGACGGACCTGGCTTAACAACAGAGCAGCACGGGTGTTCTTGGACCAGCCATGGATGTGATACTCAGGTGCCTCCTGTGGAAGAGACTGTGACTCAAGAGCTCAGTCACCTAGAAATCTGTGCTGATGAATTTCCTGGATCCTTGGCCACTTACCGAATCCTTGAGGTAACTTTTATTTTCTTAATACTAGAACTAGTAAAGATGGCCCGTTTAAATGCAAGGTAAGACTAGAAAGGCTAACTAGATTTGGTCCTCAAAACAGCCTGAATCATCTCCATGTTCCTTCTCTTCTTTCTACCTTTTTTTTTTAAACTGGGAAATTGTCTAGGCAGCTACTATAAGGGAAATTCACAAGTAGGGTCTACCAACTTCACTGGAAGCCGATTCTACAGCTGGTAAAACTGGGAATTAAGTTTAATGCCGTGGGGCTTGAGGGGGTGGCAATGCTGGCAATTGAACCCAAGTCCTGAGACAGATTAGACAAGCTCTTTACCCCTTAGCTAATCCTTATTACGGCCTGTGAGATATTCCATCAACCCATGTCCCATCTAGAGGATTGGGAGCCTCTTGTGTGTAAGGAACTTTGAAGTGGTATATGTAAAATGGCTAAGTATGCCTGCCACATAGCCCTCGGTAAATGTTTACAGTTTTTATTGCTGCGGAAAGAGCTATATTTAGCCCAGTGTTACTGTGCAAATATTTCAACCCGGCCTATTGTAGTGACAAGGAGGTCCTTGTGCTCACAGGTAAGCACTAGAGGAACCTGGACTGTTGGCATTCAGGGTTGTTCCTTCAAGGGAAGGAACACGATGCCTGTTACCCGCGCAGAAGGCTGGGAGCAGAAGTGGTTAATAGCATGGTGACCACACCAGATCCTCACCCTGACTCTGATCGTGAGCTTGTTTTTCTCAGTCTGTAGAATTTATCTTTATAGAAGTTGTCACATATATTTTACGAAGAGTTTCAGGGTACTCGTGTTGGATCTTTATTTAGCTACTTTGTTCCTCAAAGAGATTCGTGTGTGCATTACTGTGCATGTGGGGTTGTCACCAGAACAGTTTCCCCCAAATTGTGCTGTGCTTACATATGCCTAAAACAGACCACTCAGGGTCAGACTCCCAAAGTTTGAGGCAACACCAGCTATTTAGTTGTGTTGAGCTGAACAGCCTTCTGGCCTCCCAGATTGTCTCTCCTTGTCACGGAGGTCACCAAGGCCCTTCAGTCCATCTTTCTAAAATAGTAAAGGAAGGTTCATTAGGAAGATAGTGTATCTACACGGCATCTGCTGGCACTCAGGAAGTAAAACTAGCCTCTGCCCATAGACCAGCTTTCTTCAGCCAGCGAGAGCCCGGGCTCTTGTCTTTTGCGATCCTCTTTAATTATAGCCCACGAGGGATAAGGAAGTGCCATGGGTCCTATTTCGTTCTGGTCACTAGACTTTTCCTAGTACAGTTCTTAAAAGCTGCATGTGATAGTGCCTGTAATCCCAGTACTTGGGAGGCTGAGGCAGAAAGGCTGTAAGTTATAGACCAGTCTGGACTCTATTTAAAAAAGAAGGTGGAAAGGGGGGTTAATTAACAACTTCTGGGACTAATGGCTCATTTCTGTCTGTAGGTTGGTTGTGGTGTAGGAAACACAGTCTTTCCAATTCTACAGACTAACAAGTAAGTATGTTGTCAGGTTTACAGGACAGCAAAGAGGAAAAGTGAGAGTTTGCTCCTAGAAGCATGAGTTATTTGGGGTGTAGATGGCTGCTATCCTCTTAGGGGTGGCTTTAGTTTAGCGTTAGTGAGATTAGACCACCAGATGCTGTGAGCTGTGAGGAGCGGCTGTTAGGTGTCACTTCTCACCCAAGGCCAAGGTGGGACAGCTGGCCTACATGAAGTTATCTGCTTCTGTACACTTGCACACACGGCACTGTGACACCAGGAATGTGGGGTTTCCCCAAACTAACAAGACCTGCACCTGAAATCGAGGTGTCCTGTGGTTCCATTCCGAAACTGTTGCCCTGGAGTTAACATCAAATCCCATAGGTTAAAGGCTCAGTCTTTATTCCCCACTATTCCCCACTTCAGATTTTAGCTGCTAACACAGGCTCACACTTGCAGTATCCTGTGAGCCAGGACAGTCCACAGTGCCTCCCAGGTTTGACTGGCTTTGCTGTTCATTATCGGGGGTATTGTAAGGGTGCAGGGAACAGCCAGGGTGAGAACAGGGAGAGGACTAAATCCTTTGGAACTCTCTAATCATGGCATCTGTAAGTGCTGGCCCTCCTAAGGTTACCTAGGCCCTAGACACTTCTGCCATTCAGGAAGTCCCTAGTGTTTGGGAGCCTTGCCTGGAAAGTGTGTAAGTGTGTGTGTGTAGTAATGAGGGGCTCGGGCTGCGTTCCCGGCGCCGGGCCCCTTGTTCTGTCCCACCCGGCTCCAGGTGTGTACCCGAAATAATTACACAGAAACTGTATTCATTTAAATACTGCCTGGCCCATTAACTCCAGCCCCTTATTGGCTAACTCTCACATATTATTTTAGCCCATCTCCATTAATGTGTATCGCCACTTGAGTTGTGGCTTACCGGCATGAGTCTAACCAGTGTCCATCTTGTGCTGGAGAAGCATGGCGTCTGCTACACTGCCTTCTCTCTCACAGCATTCCCTTCTATCTACTCCGCCCACCTAAGGGCTGCCCTATCAAAAGGCCAAGGCAGTTTTCTTTATTCATTAATGGTAATCACAGCACACAGAGGGGACTCCCAAATCATCTCTGAGGACACTCCTACACCGTGTGTGTGTGTGTGTGTGTGTGTGTGTGTGTGTGTGTGTGTGTGTGTTGTTTCTTACCACATTTCAAGGTGTCTGTGGAAATGAGGGTTCTAGTTCAGATGTAATGTTTTTCTGTCGAATTAGCAGCTGCTCGTAACCCTACTGATAGTCAGTTGTCTTTGGAGCCACAGACCCGCAGTCAGCGCCCTGCTTGCCACTTAAGCTGCGGCCTGGTGGGGCCTCTGGTCCTATGGAGGTTTAAATTAAGTCTCTGACATTCTACTTTTCTACTTATCAATAAGATTTGGGAGTCAAAGGCTGGGGTAAAAATCTGCTAGTTCAGAGAGATTGAGTAGCATCTAGCTGACCTTGCTTTTTGGCCAGAGATACTGCAAAAGACAGGATTCTTCTCTCATCCCAGAACCCAAAAGAGAAGTTCAAACTCTAGTCCTGCCCTTTCCTTCCTGTGTGTCTTCTCTATCCAAATTGTTGGCTTCTCTGTGACCAATTCTGGGTGAGTTAAATGCTGACTCTGCTCCCTGATTCAAAGTTTAGCTTTCTTGGCAAGTCTTGGAAGTATCAGTACAGTCAAAATAGCACACAACGCAGATGCTCTAAAGAACCCACTGTTTCTCAAAAGTTTCATCTAGATAGTTTTGCCAGTTTAGTTCACAATATTTAATTGCCGCAGAGACAAGCAGATCTCTGAGCCAACCTGGTCTACCTAGTAAGTTCCAGACCAGGAGGATGGCCAGGGAGTGCTTGCTGCCAAGCCTAACAACATGGGTTTAATTCCCAAAGCATAGTGGAAGGAGAGAACTGACTCCTCAAGTTATTGCCTGACCTCCGTGCATACAGACACACACACATAACTAGATGTAATTTCTTATGCCGTTTTATTGGGCTATGGATGTCACTCACTCGATGGAGTGCTTGCCTAGTGTTTATGAAGCTCTGGGTTCAGTTCCTAAAGCTGAACATGGTGGGGTTACACACCTGTAACCCCAGTACTCAAGAGACTGAAGTGGGAGGATCATTAAGTTCAAGGTCATCCTTGGCTGCATAGCAAGTTCAAGGCCAATCTGGGATGCGTGAGACCCTGCTTCAGAAACAACAGGCCCAAGGTTATTACCAGAAGCTAACAAAGAATATGCAATTCTTGGAGCTTTGGATATAGAAAAATTGTCTTGTTCTTGATGTCTTGTTTACATTCTCAGTAATTCAAACGAGAGTGTATCTTAACCTCTCCGGATTTATGCTGGGTCTGAGCCCTGATCTTCATGATGGTGCAGCAAGCACCTATAACCACTGTTGGCTGTGCCATTTAAGTAAGATTACTGGAACCCACTTGTTGATGTGATATTTGCTTAGAGGTGACAAGATTTCTTACTTTCTTACTGATGGTTTGATAAACTTGGTATTAGTAATATCTACGTGACCTAAAAAAGGACAAGGATCACAGAATTTTAGCCAGAATGTAGGATGTTGTAACTGATAGGTACAGTTGATTTGGATGAGTGATATCCTTTGTCATTTGACTTTGCTACTCTACAAAGAGAACAGACATAATGCAGTTTGTGTCCTAATTGTTGTGTTGGTTTTTTTCTGCTCATTTCAGCAACCCAAACCTCTTTGTTTACTGTTGTGATTTTTCTGCCACTGCTATTGAACTGGTCAAGGTAAGTAAGTGACTCCTGCAGTGAACTCCACTGACTAAAAGGAAAGGGGTCTCTTAAAACTCAGAGCACTAACTCTGTGACCGTGGCCTGAAAGTATAGAAAGTTCGTGAAGCACCTAGACCACAGAGCCAGGGAAGAATGCCTAATCTGCACTTAGCTAGAACTTGGGCATCTAGAGCTCTGCAGACTTTTTAAATTATGTACATGTATAAGTGTGCACTTAGGAGTGTCAGCAGGATCAGAGGCATTGGAGTCTCTGGAGCTGGAGATACGGGCAGTTAGCTGCCTGGTGTGAGTGCTGGGAATCAAACTCAGGTCCTCTGCTATAGCAGTAAGCTGTGCACTTAGCTGGACCATCTCTCCAGCCCTGTCTCCAAACATTTTTGTCCTTTATTTTTTGAGACAGGGTCTCATGTACCTCATGATGACCCTGAACTGGCTGTGTAAACCTTCTTGATCCTTCTGCCTCCACCTCCCAAGTGCTAGAATTGCAGACGTACACTCTGGGTGCCCCTGGAAAACCTCGTCATGGTGACAGGAGTAAATTCTTATGCTGGGAGTAACAATAGTGGCATCTAAAACAAGGGAAGCTTTTCTCTGTGCTGTGTTCGCATTTCTGACCCATTTGTCTCTCCACCTCTGTAGACAAATTCAGAATATGATCCTTCTCGATGTTTTGCCTTTGTTCATGATCTGTGCGATGAAGAGCAAAGTTACCCAATGCCCGAGGAAAGTCTTGATGTCGTTGTCCTTATATTTGTCCTCTCAGCAATTGTTCCAGACAAGTAAGTGTTAGGTCCCTTAAGTAGCCTAAAAAGCTTTAATCTAGACCTCAAACTCCGATTATAAATAAAAACCATGTAACTGTGGTGTTGGTCCACCTCCTGTTTCAGCCTTTAACACTCTGCCTGCTGGCCGCAGACTGCCTGCCGCTCACCGTAGGGAGCTGGGTCTGTGGGCAGTGAGTGGGCAGACTGTGGGCAGTGAGTGGGCAGACTGTGGGCAGTCTGTGGGCAGACTGTGGGCAGTGAGTGGGCAGACTGTGGGCAGTGAGTGGGCAGACTGTGGGCAGTGAGTGGGCAGACTGTGGGCAGTGAGTGGGCAGTCTGTGGGCAGTGAGTGGGCAGACTCCCGCTTCGCCCCTTAGCACATGCTGCTCTGCTGTTTAAATGTTGGAATAAGACAAAGTTGTGAACACACCAGGATTTACACAGCTAGACTACTGTGTTCTCTGGTGCTTGCTTTTTTTGTTTTTGATTTTTGTCTTTTGCTTTTCTGAGACGGTTTCTCTTTGTAGCCCCGGATGTCCTGGAACTTGCTCTGTAGATCAGGCTGGACTTGAACTCCCAGAGATCTGCCTGCCTCTGCCTCCCAAGTACTGGGATTAAAATCATGTGCCACCACTGCCCAGTTTGGTGCTCACATTTTTAGGAAAGCTGAAATACAGCTTTCCATAAAGTAAACTGGAAAAGATACCTTCTAAAGGATCTGGCGAGGTGGTTCAGTGGTTAAGAGCACTGGCTGCTCTGCAGACGACTGAAGTTTGTCTCCTAACACCCACACGGTGCTTCACAGCCATCCGTAACTCCAGGACCAAGGATACAACATCTACTTTTGACCATGGACACTATATATATAAGGTGTACATGCATGTAAATATCTATATACATAAAATATTGTTTTTGTTTGTTCGTTTTTTGGTTTGTTTTATTTATACATATGAGTGCTCTATCTGCATGTATGCCAGCCTGACAGAAGAGAGCATCAGATAGAAGAGGGCTCCAAATCTCATTACAGATGGTTGTGAGCCATCATGTGGTTGCTGAGAATTGAACTCAGGACCTCCAAACGAGTAGCCAGTGCTCTTAACCACTGAGCCATCTCTCCAGCCCGTTTGTTCATTTTTTTTGAAGATACTATTTTACCCTGTCTCAAAAAACAAACAAAAAAAAAGATACTATTTTAAAACTTCGTGTAGGCTCATTAAGATAGCTCAGCAGGTAAAGAAACTTGCCACCAAGATGAGCTCAGTCCCCAAGGCTCAGTGGAAGGAGAGAACTGACTGTCCCACATTCTTCTCTTGAGTTCTACATGTGATATGTGCTTATGCACACGCGGGCATCTTTGTAAATTCATATGCAGGTAACTGGTGGTACCGTTCGGTACAAAGCGCGTGTTTAACATGGGTCCTGAGGATATGTGCTCAGTGGTAGAGTCTGTTCTTCCCATGCACAGAGCCTGGGTTCAGTCCCTAAACCAAGAAAACAAAAGAACAGAGCATAGTAGCCTGTGCCTGTGGTCTTGGTGATGATACAGGAGGCTGAGGCAGGAGTTAGCCCTGGAGTTCAGAGGCTACCTGGGCAACATAGCAAGAGCACAAGTCTAAAACAAAAAACCTGTGCAGCCAGTGACCTGATGAAACTGTCCACAGGAGGAGGCGGAGTTGGTTGTAAAGATGATGTCTGTGGTGGTGGCACTGTTGCCTGGCAGCAGAGAAGCTTTGGCGTTGCCTAACTGAGCTGGCCCAGTTTTCCTCTAGGTTAGCAGTGAAGTTCTCTGGCCTCACAGGAGTAGGATGAGGCTTTGAAATGTTTCATATAGTAGATGTGCTTCAGTTGCACAGAAGGAGGAGGGGAGAGCCAGGGAGGGGAGCAGAGAAAAACGTAGAGCTCAATAAAAATCAATAAAAGAGAGAGAGAGAGAGAGAAAAGAAGAAGCTTATTTTGGCTTCTGTTTTGGAGGTTGGTGGACTTTCAGGCCCTCAGCAAGGTGGCACAGCACCACCAGTATAAAATCTCTCATCCCGTGGTCGGGGTCAAAAGAGAGGAGGAGGAAGGGGACAGAACCCCATCATCCTTCCAGAGCACCCACACATGCTTCCTGATGACCTACAGGTGCCAGTCTTCTGAGTATCTGCCACCTAGCAGTTCAAAGAAGAGGCCATGCTTTTAGCATGTGGGCCCCTGAGGAGAAAGAAGGGCAGTAACAAATGAGAAGCCCTCCCACAGGGCTCATTTGCCTGCTGCTTACAGCACCATGTAAGTTGGAAGGCTTTCTATGTATATAGTTTTTAGGACATTTTCTAAAACAGGTCTTACTAAGTGACCTGAGCTGTCCTCTGACTCGGTCCTCCTGCCTCAGCCTCCCAAGAGCTGAGATTGCAAGCATGCATCATCACGCCAGCAACTTTAAATTCTAAAGGAGAGTTTTTCAGATAACAGGAAGACGTGGTTGATAAAAGTGAGACAGATGAGTCATGGGTATTCCCTACGCCATATGGTCAGGCTCCTGGAGAGCTGCAGGAGCACATGGCAGGGGCAGGAAGCACAGGGCCAGGAGGAAGTAAGCCCGTTTAGTACTTGGAATGTCCACCGTCATGTGACACTTAGGGACTGGCTTTTGTGTTGTCAGAGTTAGGAAATGTGTTGGTTTGGGGTTTGTGCTATAGGAGGGGAACCCTGTCCCTACGGGACTTACACTTCACTCCCTCTGCCCTGCAGGATGCAGAAAGCTATCAGCAGGCTCAGCCGGCTCCTGAAGCCTGGAGGGGTGATGCTTCTTCGAGACTATGGCCGCTATGACATGGCTCAGCTTCGATTTAAAAAAGGTACATGGGAATCTGGAGAGCTGGATCAGGGGTTGAGAGCACTGGCTGTTCTTCGAGAAAGCCCAGGTTCAGTTTCTAGCACCCCATGGCATGTCTCAGCTAACTCCAGTTCCAAGGGATCTGATGCTTTCTTCTGTCCTCAGCAGACACCAGGCATGCATGTGATGCAGAGACATACATGTA
Organism: Ondatra zibethicus; assembly: GCA_004026605.1. Taxonomy (NCBI): domain Eukaryota; kingdom Metazoa; phylum Chordata; class Mammalia; order Rodentia; family Cricetidae; genus Ondatra; species Ondatra zibethicus. The sequence goes on from PVIU01011626.1 coordinate 42,210, forward strand.
AGCAAAATACACAAAAGTAAATTTTTTTTAAATATATAAAAATGCTGGGCAGTGATGACAAATGCCTTTAATCCCAAAACTCAGGAGGCAGAGGCAGGTGGATCTCTGTGAGTTCGAGGCCAGGCTGGCCTACAAAGCAAGTTCCAGGACAGCCAGAGCTGTTACACAGAGAAACCCTGTCTCCAAAGACCATTCAGTATATACACATATGACTAGATATAGTGGCCAAGCATTCAGGAGGTATTGGCGGGAAGATCTTCGGAGTTCCAAGTCAGCCAGGACTACACAGTACCATACTCTGTACAAAAGAGTATAGGTGCTATGTATATAAAGATAATTTGGGGCTAAGGCATAGTAGCTCATTTGGTTGGGTTCTGTCTTAGTTAGGGTCTCCATTGCTGCGGCTAAACACCAAGTTGGGAAAGAAAGAGTTTATTTGGCTTACACTTCAGCATTGCTGTTCATCATGGCAGTCAGGGCAGGAACCTAGAGGCTAGAGCTGATGCAGAGGCCATGGAGAGGTGCTGCTTTCTACTGCTGGCTTGCTCAGCCTGCTTTCTAACCCAGGACCGCAAGTCCAAGGATGGCCCCACACACAATGGTCTGGCCCCTCCACCATCAATCACTAATTAAGAAAATCCCTGAGATCAAAGACGTGTACCACCACAGCCAGTTTACAGCCTGATCCTGAGGCGTTTTCTCTGTTGACATTCCCTCCTGTCAAATGTGTATAGCTTGTATCAAATTGACATAAAACTAGACAGCCCAGTGCCTACTTAGATACATAAAGCCCTGGTTTTGATCCCTCAAATGGCATTGAACCAGGTGTGTATACACTTGTCATCCCAGTGTTTAGGTGGTAGAGAAGGAGGGTCAGTAGTTCAAGGTCGTTCTCGGCTGTAGGACCCTGTCTCAAATAAAAAGTTTATTTTTCCACTTAAGTGAAAAATGGGTTTGCCAGTCAAACTAGACATACTATAGAAAGGTGGGTATTTTGTTTGTTTATTTGAGGGGGTATATGTTTTTTGGTTGGTTGGTTGATTTTTCGAGACAGGGTTTCTCTGCGCGTAGACCTTACTGGCATTGAACTCACAGGGATCCACCTACCTCTGCCTCCTGAGTGCTGGGATTAAAAAGGCTTGCATCACCACCACCTGGCAGAAAGGTGGTGGTTTTTGTTTGTTTAAGAAAATAAGAATCAGGGTGGTGGTGGTAGTCCAAGCTCTTAATCTTAATCAGCAGGCAGATCTCTGTGGGTTCAGCGTTAGCCTGGTCTACAGCACTAGTTCCAGGACAGCCAGGGCTGCACAGAGAAAGACTATGTCGAGAGAGAGAGAGAGAGAGAGAGAGAGAGAGAGAGAGAGAGAGAGAGAGAGAAGAAATGAGGAGATCGGTTTAATCTGGAAATTATGGTCTTTTAAACCATAACAACCACTTTAGAAAAGTTAATTTTTGAAGTACTTGATTATATAAATCATTTTAAATGTGGAACAGGTGGGAAGGCCTGTGATCTCAGTCCTTGGGAGGCAGAAGTACGGGGATCAGAAGTTCTAGGCCCTCAGCTACACAGAGTTCCAGCCCAGTATGTATTGATATTATGTCTTAAGAAACAAAAGGGCTGGGGAGATGGCTTAGCAGTAAAGAACACTTGTTCTCGCGGAGGACCTGTGCCAGTACCCACATGGCAGTTCCAGGGGGCCAGGTGCCCTCTTCTTGTCTCCACAAGGTCCTGCATGTATTTGGTACCCATATGTACAATCAGGTGTGCGCACGCATGCACATACAATAAATATATATTTTTTCATGAAACAGGGCTGGAGAATTGGTTTAGTGGTTATGTATGGGCTGCTCTTCCAGAGGACCCAGGTTTGATTCCCAGCACACAAGTGGTGGCTAACAGCTATGTGTAACTCCAGTTCCCAGAGATGTGATGTCCAGTTCTGGTCTCCAAGGGCATGACATGCACATTGCACAGACACATTGCAGGCAAAACACCCATACAAATAAGTAAAAAAAAAATAAATATTTTAAAATTTTTAAAACATAAAAGAAAGGTGAGTTCGAAGACACAATCAGACTTGGTGGTGTGTGTTTTTAATCCTAGCATTTGGACAGCTAAAAGACAGTGTTTTCGTGAGGTTTAGGCCTTATCAGAAGTTACAGGAGAGTAAAATCATGAGGGTTAGGTACACACTTCAGTGGCAGAACACTTCAGCATGTTCCAAGGCATGCAAGAATGTTTTAAGTTAGAGAGGCCATGGAGTTTAGCTCATATAGAGTCCTTCCTAGCCTGCAGAGTGCCCTCAGGACCAAAAAACAAGATAGACAGCAGGTGGCACGGTGAGAAGACATATCAGTGTTTACGACAGATAAAGTCTTAATATTTGTGTTTGTCAGGGGACTGTTATGAACTCCATAGGGAAAATATCCATGACCCACCCAAAAAACTAACAGTTCGCAGAAGAGCATATTTAAATGACCACTTAACAAAAGTTCAAGGATGTAAAAGTAAAAGGATAATTCTTAACCCTGTTGCAGCCCAGTTCCAGGAAAGAGCTAGATGCCTCCGTTTATGATAAAAATACAAATTGCAGCCAGGCGGTGGTGGAGCACACTTTTAATCCCAGCACTCAAAGGCAGAGGCAGGCAGATCTCTGAGTTCAAGGCCAACCTGGTCTACAGAGCTAATTCCAGGACAGGTTCCAAAGCTACACAGAAGAAATGCTGTCTTGACAAACCCCCCCCAAAAAAAAGAGTGTGTGGTGGGGAGGGGGAATGGCTCAGAGTTTAAGAGCACTGGCTGCTGTTCCGGGGGTCCTGAGTTCAATTCCCAGCAACCACATGGTGGCTCACAATCATCTGTAATAAGGTATGGTGCCCTCTTCTGGCCTGCAGGGACACATGGAGGCAGAATATTGTATACATAATAAATAAGTAAATCTTCAATTAATAAAAAGGAGCGTGTAGGGAATTACATGCAGGTTGTAAGACTAAAGGGATGAGGGGCTAGAGAAATGGCTCAGAGGTTAAGAGCACTGCCTACTCTACCAAAGGTCCTGAGTTCAATTCCCGGCAACCACATGGTGGCTCACAACCATCTGTAATGAGATCTGGTGCCCTCTTCTGTCATGCGGGCATACATGCAGACAGAACACAGTATACATAACAAATAAATAAAGCTTAAAAAAAAAGATTAAAGGGATGAGCAGAAAGAAGGGAAGGGTTGTCCATGTGAAAACAGTGAGTCATTCACAAGTGTGTGTTTGTGGACACAAGAGCAGAGCCCAAGCAAGTTTAGTCAAGAGTCAGTTACATTGATTGATGTTTTTCTTGTAACAGGATTTCTAGGCCGAGCTTGGGGCTGGGGGGCGGGGGCAGCTGCGGTGGTGCAGTCTAGAGCTCGGCTAGGAATCACATTATTATCTGATCCTGAAGTTTTATTTTTCCCATGTGCTGCTCTTTGCTGAAGCGCTGTGCATTTGTAGGGAATTGCAAGTTCCTGTGGAGCGTCATGTGTCACCAGAATGCACCTCGGCTTTCTGAATGCCTGTTGTTGGCAGGAAGGTGCTGAGAGTTGAGGTGGCCTGGGACTCTGTGCCAGTCGTCCTGCCTGAGCCTCCTAAGTATTGTGGTTCTAAGCATGAACCACCACACTTGGCCTGTTGTATATTGCTAAGCGATGAGATTTAAAGTGCTGTAGAGACTGAAGAGAGGTCTCAGCTGTTAAGAGCAGTTACTGCTCTTGCATAGATAGGATCTGGGTTCAGTTCCTAGCACCCACACCAGACATCTCACAACCTCCCATCACTCTCAATTCCAGGGAATCTGACACCCCGGGCTCTATCAGCTCCTGTCTGCATATACTGTCATTCAGGCACAAGCCTGAGATAAGAAATCCTTTTCTTCCTTTCTTTTTTTTTTTAAGTGTATTGATGTATCTGTTTTGTCGTGTAATGCAGGTCAATGTCTCTCTGAAAATTTCTATGTGAGAGGTGATGGCACCAGAGTTTACTTCTTCACACAAGGTATGAAAAAGCTGTCCTTTATTAGTGCTAACGGAAGTTGGTATGCCAACACTGCCCCTTCTCCGTCCTGAGCCGCCACTTTCCCCAGGCCCCTCTGGCTTGTGCTGACTCTCATTTGGCTGCTTTCCCTTCACTTCTGTTGTGTTGTCCAAAGTGGGAACCTGCAGGTCTCCAGCCTGGTCTGCCTGCCCTCTGTGCCAGGCTGTGCTTCGGTACAGCTGTGCCTGCCAGTGAGTCGTTGGCCTTCGGCTCCAGGTGACCTGGACCTGCTCTGTAGTCTGCCCGGTCACAGACTTCATCCTCCACCTGCACGTTAGAAATATTCTTGGGCCCTTTGTCAAGTCATATACTTTGAATCTGTGTCTACGTAGCATTGAAAGTTGTCCCCAAAACATTGTCTTGGCATAAACATCTGTCGATTTTTGCACATAGTTTTTGTTTCGGAGGTTATTGCTTTGTTTGAAACCAGGTCTCCCTGTGTAACCCAGGTTGGCCTTGAACTTCCAGTCCCCCTGTATCACCTTGCCCACTACTAATGTTACAGGCTTCCTTCACCCCCATTTGTGTGTGTGTGTGTAACTTTTTTGTTTGTCTTTTAATTTTGGTTTTGTTTTTCACTTTTTTGTGGGGGTTAGTTTTTCGAGACAGGGTTTCTCTGTGTACCTGGCTCTCCTGGAAGTTGCTTTGTAGACTAGAATGGCTTCAAACTCACAGAGATCCGCCTGCTTCTGCCTCCGGCGTGCTGGGATTAGAGGTGTGCACCACCACCACCTGACTGTGTAATCTTTTTTTGTTTGTTTGTTTTTGTTTTTTCGAGACGTGGTTTCTCTGTAGCTTTGGAGCCTGTCCTGGAACTAGCTCTTGTAGACCAGGCTGGCCTCAAACTCACAAAGATCCACCTGCCTCTGCCTCCCGAATGCTGGGATTAAAGGCATGCGCCACCACCGCCTGGCTTGTATAATCTTTTAAGATTTATTTTTATTTCATGTGTTTGTTTTGCCTGAATAAATATCTGTGTACCACATGCATGCCTGGTGCACTCAGAGGCCAGAAGAGGATGTTGGAGGCCCTGTAACTAGAGTTGCAGATGGTTCTAAGCCATAATGTGGGTGCTAGAAATTGAATTTTGGTTCTTTGGGAGAGCAGCCAGTGCTCTTAACTACAGGATGAAGCCATGTGCTCGCAATCCCAACACTGGGAAAGGAGAGACAGCGGATCCCTGGGGTTTGCTAACAAGCCACCTAACCTGCTTGGTAAATTCCAGGTTAGAGAGGCTTCATGCCACTAAACCAGTTTTTTTTTTTCTTTTCTTTTTTTATTAATTAATGTCTAGCCCGATTTTCCCTTCCCTTCCTTGTTTCCTCCCAGTTCCTCCCTATTAGTCCAGTTTTTAAAAAGCCCCCAAGGACTCTACAAACAATGTAAAGTTACATGAGGGACTGGAGAGATGGCTCAGTAGTTAAGAGCGTTGTCTCGGGGCTCCAGTTAGCATGGGCAGCCATCAGCAAGCTCCTTTCTCCAGAGGAGACCACGAACATCTGCTCTCTCCAAACAGGTGAGCTGCATGCACTCTTCACTGCCGCAGGTCTGGAAAAGGTGCAGAACCTGGTGGATCGCCGCTTGCAGGTGAACCGAGGCAAACAGCTGACCATGTACCGAGTCTGGATTCAGTGCAAGTACAGCAAGCCTCCAGCCTAATGTCAACAGGGGGGTGCCCATGCCCCATACCACATGAGGTCATCGTGTGTCAGGGCTTTCATAAGGAGACATCCGTAAATTTTGGCAACTTGATGTTGGACAGTCTGTTAATCCAAGGTGCTTGGAACCTTGAACCTAGGAAAAACTACTTTCTAGTAACATTGACAGTTGTGGTTTTTACTTGTGAAGTCCATTAATATATATTTCCTCAAGTTCACTTTTGATTACTATTGTTTAGTGGAGGCAATGCTGCGGTAAGTGCGGGGTTCAGAGGACTGCTTGCTGCCGTCTGTTCTCTCTTTTATGTTGGTCCTGAACTTCAAACTCAGGCTTGGCTGCAAACACCCATGAGCTTCTCACCAGCCCTCAATTTATTTTATTTTATTTTTTAAAAATTATTCTGCATACAGTGTTCTGTCTGCACGTGTGCCTGCATGCCATAAGAGGGCACCAGATCTCATTACAGATGGCTGTGAATGAACCACCATGTGGTTGCTGGAAATTGAACTGAGGTCCTCTGGAGAAGCCACTAGAGCTCTTAACCGCTGAGCCATCTTTCTAGCCCTAGGCTCTCAGAATTTTAATACTTAGAATTTTACGTACAGGAAAACTCATTCTGCAATCAAAAATAACCTTGAACTTTAGATTCTGAGTGCTAAGGTTAAAAGTGTTTGCCAGCACATGTGTTTTATGAGTTAAGAATAACCATCCCCTCACCCCCAAAAGAAAAGAATAAAAACTAAGGGACTGGAGAGATGACCTGATGGTTAAGAACATTGGCTGCTCTTCCAGAGAACCTGGATTCAATTCCCAGCACGCTGGCAGCTCACAACTGTCTGTGGCTCTAGTTCCAGGGGAACCGACACTCATGGCAAACACCAATGCACATAAAATAAAAATAAATAAAATTTACTTTTTCTTTTTCAGTTTTTCGAGACAGGGTTTCTCTGTAGCTTTGAAGCCTGTCCTAAAACTCACTCTGTAGACCATACTGACCCTGAACTCACAGAGATCTGGCTGCCTCTGCCTCCCAAGTGCTGGGATAAAAATGAATAAAATTAAAAAAAAAAAGAATAAAACCAAGGTCAGGTAAGTGTGATGGCTCACAGCAGTAATCCCCGAAGGTGGAAAGCATGCGTAGGGGTCCCCATAAGATCAAGGCAGCTTGGACTACAGTGTGAAACTGTTGCAGAAGGCTTGAGAATATGGCTCACTGGTAGAGCATTTGTTTACCTGCACAGGCCCTGCTGCCTGTAATGCTGATCCCAGAACCTGGGAGTCTGAGACAGGAGAATTGCCTTAAGTTCAAGGCCAACCCAGGCTACATAGTGAAATCCTATCTCAGCACACACACCATGGGACAGTACTGTAGATTCATACACAAAAGTTGTGTTACTATAAAATGCATTACAAGTTTTTGGGAACACCAGCGTCTGTTGGAGCAGCTGTAGTTGATATATAAGGGTCTCTGCTGAGTCATAAGGGAATAGACAACATGAGAAGTAACAGTTTTAGGAGGTTTTTCTTAGAATTCAAAATGCTTAGTCTGGTGGTGCACACCAGTACTCCTAGAGTCAGAGAGCTGGTGCAGGAAGAGCGCCTTAAGTGTCAGTCTGGGCTCTGTGGCAAGACCCTGTCTCAAAAAAATACTATAACCTGGGTAAGTAATTACTTCTAGGCCCTTGAAGTCTTGGCATCCCTTGGATTTATGCACTTCACCTTCCAGGCTGTCTTAGTTAGGGTTTCTGTTGCTGTGACGAGACACCATGGCTGCGGCAACTCTTATTTGGGGTGGCTCACTTACAGTCTCAGAGGCCCAGCCCATTTTCATGATGGGTGGCATACAGGCAGAAGTGGTGCTGGAGTAGTAGCTGAGAGTCCTGCATCTTGTAGGCAATAGGAAGTCAACTGAGACACTGGGCAGTATCCTGAAAATAGAAAACCTCGAAACCCACCTCCACAGTGACACTTCCTCCAACAAGGCCACACCTCCTAACAGTGCCACTCCCTATGAGATTATGTGGGCCAATTGCATTCAGACCACCACACATACTGCCTAAAGAAAAGAAAGATCCTCCGCTTTTAGCAAAATTGTCTCCTTTTCACTGTGCCCTTAAGTACTTGCTTCAGTAGCAGCTGAGAGAGCAGCTTCCTTGTACTAGCTCCCTTCCCTTGAATATGGTCATCATCCATGTGGCTTCAGTGTTCGCATTTTCCCTTTTGCTTGTGTATGCATCGCTGGGATTGTTTGTAATTTGAACAGGGAATTTTCATTTCAGATTTTAAACTAAAATGTTCCCATAATTGCCTCCCTGCTGTGTCTGTTCCCAAGAAAATATGGCAAGACAGGCATCTTTTCAGGAATCTAAATGTTTGGAAAATGGGGGTACTTTCCATAAGGTAGAACAGAAAGATTGAAGGGCAGGAGTAGCTGGAGATGTCTGTGTCCCATCCGGCACCCTGGACTTGTTTCTCTCCCGCCTGCCAATACCCACAGCTGCTTATGAAATAATCATTTGGGGGCTTAATATTAATTATAATCATTTGGCCAATGACTCAGGCTTCTTACTGGCTAGTTCTACATATAAATTAACCCATTTCTAATAATCTGTATAGCGCCTCGTGCCCCATGGGTTACTGGTAATGCTCTGGCATCTCCCCCAACTCCACCTTCTTTCTCCCTGTATCTCTGATTGGATTTCCTGCCTAGCTGTATTCTGCCCTGCCATAGGCCAAAGCAGCTTTATTCATCAACCAATAAAAACAAGACATACAGCATAGAGAAGTACATCCCACATCAGACAGGCTAAATGTGATGGTGCACACCTGTAATTCTAGCATTTGGGAAGTTCAGGCAGGAGGATTAAATCAAGGCCATCCTCTGCTATACTTTATTTAAAAAAAAAAAATTAAAGCCTGCGGGTGGTGGTGCACGCCTTTAATCCCAGCACTTGGGAGGCAGAGGTAGGCGGATCTCTGAGTTTGAGGCCAGCCTGGTGTACAGAGCAAGTTCCAGGACAGCTGTTAAACAGAGAAACACTTTTTTCAAAAGAGAGAGAGATTAAGCTGAGACTATAGCTCACAGAGCCTTAAGTCCTTCCAAACGTGTAGAAAAGTATAGTGCAAGAACACTGGGCCTGGTAACACAGACTCATTCCAACAACTCCCTCTTAAAGCTAAGGCTTCCTGGGTTACTGAGTAAGTTCAAAGCCAGCTGAACAGCCTAGACCCTCTCAGATAGAAGCTATATGATGATGCAGTCAGCGCTGGTGTGTATGAGGCAGGTCACAAGGGGGATGTTGCAGCCCTGTGTGTTTTAATGTATAATTTGTCCACCTGAAATGTATAATTTGACCTCCTTTGCCACAAAACATGTCTCTCGGTAGAAGCACATGGTGACATTCCTACCACCTCTAGATCATTCAAGCCTTTCTGATGTCCTCGGCACACAAAAACTCTTCCTGTGTGCAGCTAAGTAGTCACTGCCTAGGTCACCTACAGCCTGGAATGGTTGTTGTTTCCTTAACCTTGGCGTTGTAAGATTGCTAGCCGACTTTGCTGCTTTCCTTAAGAGCTGGTTCAGCTTACCCCTGTGGGCAGGAAGTGATGTGTTCCGTTGCAGTGTATTGGGTCGTTAGTACTTTTGAATATCTCCATTATTGGGGCTGACAAGAAGGCTTAGCAGGTTAAGGCACTTCCACCAAGCATGGCGACCTGAGTTTAGTCCCTAGGACCCACATGTGAAAGGAGAGAACCGATGTATGGTATGGCGTGTATGTGCCCTCGGATGTACACACCAAAAAAATAAATGTAATTTTAAAAATCTCCATTATCGGTGATGTTGCTTAATTGAAATGGTTTTGATAGATCCTTGTGCTGTTACGTCTAAATAGGGTAAGGGAAGCCTGGCTGTGCCACCTGCCACCCTATGACCACCAGGGTGTACTGGGCTAATCCAGCCAGCTAAGCAGGTGTCCCCTTCCTCCTTCACCATCTAAGAGAACAACCTTCCCCAAATAGAGGAGGACTGGTCTTCTGTCTCCTGCCAGAACCTCCAAACAGGCTCTCAGGTTATCACTAAGTATTCTGTAGGCGTGTTCCTTGACATGTCTACTCAAACATAGTTCCCATGGTCTCTGGCTAGCGATAGGTTTTTATTTATCTCTCTTTATTTTTAATTTTTAATTTTAATTTCCTTTTAGTTGTGTATGCACTTCTGTGTGTCTGTCCTTGTGTGGTTATGTACACAAGTGCCTGTGGAAGCCATAGGGGCTGGATCCCTTTGGGGGAATGGAGTTAAGGTGGTTTATTGAGCCCCCTATGGGTTCTCTAACAGCACTTGTTCTTAACCACTATGTCATTGCTCCAGTCCCAGGCTCGGCTTTTTGTTTCCTTCACTAATGATTCATTTCTATTATTATTTGGGTTCATTTGTTTGTTTTGACAAGAACTACATATAGTCCAGGCTCACAAATAGTGAACTCACAATATTTCTGTCTCAGCCTCCTGAGTGCTGAATTCACAGATGTGTACCACCAGACCCAGCTACAGCTGGCATTTGAAGCATTTGGTGGTGAGTCAGATGTGAGACACCTGTAACTGAGCACTGTCTAGTTACCATGCTGGAGTTCAAGGCCAGCCTGAACAGTTTCCTGAGGCCTTGTCTCATAGTATAAAGAGGTGATGTGGGATTCCCTTCTGTATGCTGTGAATATGTTTTATTACCATTGATTAATAAAAAAGCTGCTTTGGCCTATGATGGGACAGAATATAGCTAGGCAGGAAAACTAAACTGAATGCAGGGAAAGAAGGCAGAATCAGGCACATGCCACGTAGCTGCCTAAGCGAGATGTGAGGTAACAGACCACAAGCCTCATGGTAAAATATAAAATAATAGAAATAGGTTAATTTAAGGTGTAAGACCTGAGCCATTGGTCAAACAGTGCTGTAATTAATACAGTTTTTTGTGTGATTATTCAGATCTGGGCGGCCACGAAACTAAAGCTCAGGCTCCATTTACAAAGAGGGCTTAGAATACAGAGCTCAGAGGTAGAGAACTTGCCTAGTAGGTAAGAACCCAGGCTCAATTCCCAGTATATTAAAAAAAAAAAAAAAAATTTAAGCCGGGCAGTGGTGGCGCACGCCTTTCATCCCAGCACTTAGGAGGCAGAGGCAGGAGGATCTGTGAGTGTGAGGCCAGCCTGGTCTGTAAAGTGAGTTCCAGGACAGCCAGGGCTGCACAGAGAAACCCTGTCTCGGAAAAAAAATTCAAAAATGACATGTCAAGAGGTTTCAGGAGGCCAGTTTGAAGCTTGGTATGGTAGTGTAAACCTATAACCCAGCACTTGGTACTGAAGGAGGATGCTAGTGAGCGTGTGGCCATCCTGTTGCACACTGAACTGGGAGAGCTAATTCTCACAGCTGTCCTCTGACCACAGTCGTGTCGTGGTGCACAGGTGTGTGTGCACGCTTGCACCCATCACACAGATTGTATTTCTTTTCTTTTTGATTTTAAGGCTCCTGGCCAGTGAGTTGGCTCAGTGGGTACAGGCTCTGAGCCTAACAACCTGGGCTTAATCCCCAGAAACCCACATGGTAGATTGCAAGGACTCACTCCTGAAGGTTATCCTCTGACCTCCAAGTCTCCCACCCCAAAATAAATATGTGTGGTGTGTGTGTGTGTGTTAAATATTAAAACAATGAGGGGGGAAACATGATCAGTGAAGTCAGCTAATGTCAGCCTCTGGCTTCTACACATGCACATGACACACACCCACACAAACGTGTATACAGCACACAGAGGTGGAGCCTAGCCCCCATGATGCACAGCTATTGGGTCCACCCCTTGTGCACTGCCAGCCTCTCTGCCACCACCCACTGCCAGGTGTTTACCTCCTTCGCACTCTGTCACCCACACTCAACCATCGCTGGTCATTCCCTACCGTCCTTGCTCTCCTGGTTCCTACCCCTACCTCCTCTCCACTCCCTTGCTAACATCGCCTTGGCTTGGCTCCATCATCTGCATTTTAAAATGTAGAGAGATGAGACCTTTCTTCCTCAATTGCTAATTTATTTAAAACTGAAAACACCTGGGTCTCTGAAATGCTTTCTGACCTAACTTCTGAAATGAACAGGTAGCTATATGAGCCACTAAAGACCGTCCTGTAACATGAGGGCCTGCTTGTTGGGGTTTCTGTCCTGCCCAGTTCCTGCAGCCGTTTAGTCCCAAAGAAAATCACACAGAGGTCTCCATAAGTTATAAACTGATTGGCCCATTAGTTCAGGCTTCTTATTAACTCTTATAACTTATATTAACCCATTCTTAACTATGTTAGCCCCATGGCTCAGTACCTTTTTCAGTGGGGCAGGTCACATCCTCCTTCAGTGTCTGGACAGGACTGGGGAGGAATGGGCTTCCTCCTTCCCAGAATTCTCCTGTTCTCTTTTACCCGTCTCTACTTCCTGTCTGGTTGTCCGGCCTATATTTCCTGCCTGGCTACTGACCAATCAGTGTTTATTTAAAACATAATTGACAGAATGCAGAATTGTCCCACACCACCGTCCTTTGGCCTCCTAAGCCTTTCAGAGCAGCAGAAACGGTTTTGATTCTTATTCTGGCACTGTCTTGGGCTTTGAGCTTAGAAGAGGAGCCCTGTCCTGGCCCCTTTTATTCCCTTCCATCTGCAGACCAGGAAAGGACTTTGCACAGTGTTTTAGCCTCAAAATCTCTAATGGTGGACAGAGGAGGATGGCATGCTCAGGGTAACCTCAGTGCCTGGCTCAGCCCCGTGCCTAGGATTGACCCTCAGGGTGTCACACATGCGGTGCAAGGGCAAGCCAGAACCCCTGGCTGGGTTGTGTGAAAAGGTCCGTGTCAGGCTGACAAAGTGGCTCCAGGTATGCAGCTGCCCAGAAAGCAGAGTGGGCTAGATGTCTAACAGAAACGCTTCTGAAACCGACTTATCTTCCTCTGTCAAGTGCCAGCCGTTTGGCTGCAGAGATAAAGTCAGTGTTCTTTGGAACCCGAGAGGCGGTTTGATATGAGGCTACAGTGAGCTGCTGGGGTGGGGCCAGAGTTCTGAAAGACATGCTGGGTCAGGGTGTAACTTGGGTCTTCCCCAGAGTGTGGCCTCTATGGGGCAAAGGTCATGGTTCATCTCCCGATCTTGCAGGACTCACTGAACCTGGCCTCTCTCAGTGTTTGGGTGGACTGGGGGTCTCCTGTCACACTCTCTTGATCTCTGTTTGGAAAAGCAGGGCCCTGGAAATTTAACAAGAAAAATAAAGTCTAGTACTGAGACATCTGATATTCGTATAATTGATTCCCATCCTTGGAGATGTTAGCAACAGTAGGGGATTCTCCGTGGCTTAAAAGATGAGCATAGGACAAACAGTTTCTTTGACGCTGTTCACAAAGGCCTGTTCTTTGGTTTGTGGCCGCAGCTGCTGTTTTCTGGGCCTGGCTGCATCGCGACATTGCAGGTTTCCGGGCCCTGCTGCAATCGCGGCGTTGCAGGTTTCCGGACTCTGCTGCATTGAGGCATTGCAGGTTTCTCTGCTTCTACGTTTGGTCTGCAGGTTGTGATTTGGAAGCCTTGGTGACAAGTTTTCCAGGTAGAACTGCAATATGGCACCCTACTGCCTCTCTCTGGGGCAGTGAGCATCGAGGCGTACAACTCAGCGGGCTTTTGACTGTAGTCAATGGAACACTACACAGTGGAACATGTAGACCGTGGAACATGACGGAGTTAGGGACAAAAAGCCACAGTCTGATGACTTGTTTCACTAGGAGTTTTAAGATACAATAGCCAGTACATTCACCCTGAGATGTGCCCAGATCAGTCATCCCCACTTTCCTTTCTATGAATTAGAATTTTACCACTAAAATGTAGAATATTTGGCCACTTGTCGTGGCTCAACCTTTGATCCCAGTGACTTTGAAGCCACTCCCATCTGCATAGTGAGCTTCATTCCATCCAGTGAAACCTATACTCAAAAAATTTAAAAAGATACATGTACATATATATATATACACACACGCATACACACACACACATACATACATATACACATACACGCATAACCTCCAGGGCAGTCTCAGCAGGTAAAGACACTTCTTGCCCTGTTGCTAAGCCTGTCAACCTGAATACCTAAGTTCAGTCACTAGAATGATACAGTAGCAGGAGAAACCTCACTCCTAAAAACTGCCCTCTGATCTCACATGGATATGCATGCACACACACACAACCCAAATAAACATAATTTAAAATTAATATATACCCAGGCTGGAATGTAACCCTCTGGTAAAGAATATGCCTTGTATTCATGAGATTCCACACTCAGCCTCTAGTACTGCAGAATAAATGAATAAATAAATTGTCTAAGCAGCTGTGGGACTGAGGTTGGAGGGTCCTATAAGCCCCAGAGTTTAAAACTAGCTTATACAAAACAGTGGGTATTACATTTAAAAAAAATAATACCGGCCTTCATTAGAACGAGCCTTTAATTCTAGCACTCAGGAGGCAGAGACAAGTGGATCTCTGAGTTCAAGGCCAGTCACAGAGCAAGTTCCAGGACAGTTAGAGCTGTTACACAGAGAAACTCCTGTCTCAAAAAAAAAAAAAAAAAATACAACAAACAAAAAAACAAAGCTGGGTGCAGAGGTACTTGCCCATAATCTCAGCACTTGAGAGTTTGAGGCAGGAGATTCTTGTTTAGATGGATCCGTACTTCAGACATTCGTCAGCAGTAACCTAAAAGACCTAGACAAAGTGTGCAGGGTGGAGACAACCCTGGCATACCCAGCCATCAAGCCCCCCACCCCAGTCTTGCTCCCCATTACTGTTTATTCTCTGACCAAAGCTGACCCTTCCTTGGGGTAACTCGAAACACCAGCAGAGCAGCAGAACTCCTGACCCAAGGTCACTGGGCAGCAATAGGACATTCCCTCCCAGGACATTTTCCAGCCAGTGCGAAAGCCTGAGGCTCAAGGGCTCCCCACACGCCCTTAGCAGGGGAAGCCTACATCATGTGTGAATGTATGACCCTTGCTTGCTCTTGATGAATGTGTATACCTTTAGCGTGTTTTAATAGAGTGTCGCCCGAGAGCATTGTATGTCACAGATGACTGAGAACAGTTGCCCGGTTCCCGTTGGCCTTCACATCCAGAACACGGGTTCCTAGTTCATCTGGGCACTGTTAACTCTGGTAGCTGCGCAGCTTGGAAGAGGTTGCTCCTACTTTACAAAGGATTGTTGATCTGGGATCTGAGATGTGACAGAGAGGAGGGGAACTCCCTGGGAGGAGTCATTGTTGAATTTAGATCAGAAGTTAATGGTTAACACATCAGAGTCCAGGGTGTTAGGTGGGGCCAGAGAAGGTTTGTCAAGCTAAGGCTGTTCCCAAATCTCTTATCCAAACAAGCAGAGCTCCTACTGAACAATCTACATGTGCTAACACTACTTAGCATTTTTGCTAGCCTTAACACACACACCCACATACATATACACGCACAAGCATACACGTGCATGTTAGGCATCAGCCCCAGGGTCCTGTGGCACAGGCTAGGCAAATGCTCTACCATTGAACTGCATCCCTAACCCTGACTTTAAGACTAAAATATAGAGCCAAACTTGGTAACATATTCCTTTAATTCCAGCCCTCAGGAGGCAAAGACAGGTGGATATTTGAATTCAAGGCCAGTCTGGTCTACATATTGAGTTCTAGGATACCCAGAGCTATACAGAAATCCTGTGTCAAAAAAAACCAAAAAGACTAAAATGTATGGTGATACACACCTTTAATCCCAGCACTCTGTGAGTTCGAGGCCAGCCTGATCTGCATAAGACCAGCCTACATAGACCCTTTTCCCTAAAAATAAATAAATAAGCACTTAAATCTTTTTAAAGACTGAAATGCCTTTCAGCCAGGTGTGATGGTGCCTGCCTGTAGTCCCAGTACTCAGGAGACTGAGGATGGAGAGTTGGAAGGCAGCCTGGGTTATGGTGGGGACCTGGAGTGAGTGTATGTGTCCGTATATATAGATGGAGAGAGAGAGAGAGAGAGAGAGAGAGAGAGCACTTTTCATATGTTGGAGGTGTAGCTTAGGGATAGTGCACTTGCCTAGCAAGTATAAGGCCCTGGTTTTGATCTCTTAGGCCATACACCAAAAAGCCCTTCGTATTTAATCCTTAGAGTTTGCCTGTGAAGTCTGATTGCCTCCCTTGCGCAGACGACAGCACTTGCTCTGAAGTTCTGGAGAGTAAGCAGTTCGCCAGGATTGGGCAGACAGTGTTAACTGTAAGGAAGCCAACTTAAAGAAGGTGACTGAGGGCTGGAGAGATGACTCAGCAGTTCAGAGTGCATGTGGCAGTTCATCGCCACCAGCGACTTCAGCTCCGGGGAGTGAAATGTCTTCTTCTGGCCCCCGTGGGAACCCACACACAGAGACACACATATACATATAAATAGAAAAATAATTTTTTAAAAAGGTAGCTTGCTTGATGTGAATACTGCCTGACATACTATATGGGCTTCAACATTCTGGGCACCAACCAAGTGTTTTGTATCCGGTATGGAGGACTGACCCCTGCCCAGCTATTATGCTGTTGCCTGGGGCTAAGAAAGAAGGAAATAGCACTGTCTCTTACCAAATGTCAAACTTCTCTTGTGAGAAGGGGGACAGTAGCTGGGCAGTGGTGGCACATACTTTAGTTGCACACAGCTGTAGATGGAAGTTTCTGTCCCAGCCAGTCCCACAGCCTTTCAGTTCCAAAGAAACACACAGAAACTGTATTAATTACAACACTGTTTGGCCAATGGCTTAAGCGTATTCCTAACTACTTCTTACATCTTAAACTAACTGATTTCTATTAATCTATGTATCACCACAAAGCTGTGGCTTACCAATAATGTCTAGCTTCTTTCTCCTTCGGATGCTACATGGCATCTCCTCCACTCTGCCTACTCTCTCTCAGTATCTTTGTTTGGACTTCCCACCTACTTTTACTCTGCTAAGCCATTGGCTGAAACAGCTTTATTCTTTAAAATTACATATTGTTGGCAGATACCACTAGTTCATTTTCCAACCACCCTGACTTGAAATTATATTATTTGCAATACTGTTTGGCCAATAGCTTA
Organism: Ondatra zibethicus; assembly: GCA_004026605.1. Classification (NCBI taxonomy): domain Eukaryota; kingdom Metazoa; phylum Chordata; class Mammalia; order Rodentia; family Cricetidae; genus Ondatra; species Ondatra zibethicus. The sequence continues at coordinate 59,072 of PVIU01011626.1, forward strand.
AATGTATTGCTTGCTAGCTCTTATATCCTAAACGAGCCCATCTCCATTAATCTGTGCATCACGTGGCCTACCAGCAAAGTTTCAGTGGGCTCCAGTGGTGTCTTCAGTGGCAGTGGCTGCATGGCTTCTCCCCAACCCCACCTACTTTCTCCCAGTTTTCAGTTTAGTTTTCCTGCCTTGTTTTATTCTGTTAAACCATTGGCCAAAAGCAGCTTCTTTATTAACTAATGGCAATAAAACATATTCGCAGCTTACAAAGGGGAATCCCACATCAACATATACAAAACAGTTATCCAGCAAGAATAATAGTTATAATATTTAGTCTATTTGTATCCTGCAAAAATAAAGAAAATGCTCTATCACCTATCTCATCTTTGTGAGTCTAAGGTTTTATATCCAGTTTATCTTGTATTGTAACTAAGGAAAACTATAATTCTAACTATCTGTTTTCAACTCCATCAAAGACCCCAGAAGGATATACCATTACCTAAGTAAACAGGAAATGTATTGTAATCAACTTCCAAAACTCTAGAATTGACAGAGACATCCCACTACCTAGACAGTCACCCAAAGTTCTTCTGTAATGTTGGGACATCCATCTTTAGCCTTTAGGCCTAGCATATCTGACAGACTTTTCTGTGAAGCAGGATATTTGGAGATCTGTCCTGCCTTTTTTGGCACAGTTCATCAGTTGCTTTTTTTCTGTGTCCTGCAGGATGTCTGGCAGGTTTTTCTGTGAAGCAGGAAGCCTAAAGGACCAATTTGTAGATGGAAGTTTCTGTCCCACCTGGTCCCACAGCCATTCAGTCCCAAATAAACACACAGAAGCTTATACTGATTAAAAACTGTTTGGCCTGTTAGCTCAGGCTTATTATTAGCTAGCTCTTACAATTTAAATTAACCCATAATTCTTATCTATGTTTAGCCACATAGCTTGGTGCCTTTTCTCAGTAAGACATTCTCATCTTGCTTCCTCTACTTCTGAATGACAACTGCAACTCTGCCTTTCCTCTTCCCAGAATTCTCCTAGTCTGGGTACCTGCCTATACTTCCCACCTGGCTGCTGGCCAATCAGTGTTTTATTAACTAATACAAGTGGTGGGCTGGAGAGATGGCTCAGTGGTTAAGAGCTTTGCCTGGTCTTCCAAAGGTCCTGAGTTCAATTCCCAGCAACCACATGTACTCACAACCATCCATAATATTTGGTGTAATATCTGGCCTGCAGGGATACATGCAGGTAGAACACTGAATACATAATGAATAAATAAATATTTTAAAAAAATAAATAATACAAGTGACAAATCTTTATAGTGTACGAGAGCATTATCTCACAGCACACAGCCATACTCCAGTGTCTAAAGTGGCATCTACCACATAGAAAGGACTTGGTAAATATTTATTACCCAGGTGAGTGCTTAGAATGTCACCTAGGAGCCAGATATCTAGAGAATATCAGGAAGTCAAGTTCTCTGAAACAACCCAGTGAGAAGAGTGGGGGTGACAATAGCAGCCCTGGCTGTTCCTAGGAGGGCTCCCAGAGTATCCCAGCAGCCGGGCACACCTGGACAAGGGATTGAGGCAATCAGCTAAAGAGAAGAGGTCAAATGAGTGCAGGGTACAGTGTGCAGTCCCAGGCAATGGTGAGAGCAAAGAGCAAGGCCCTTTAGAACTCTGAGCATCACCAGACAGTGTGTAATTCCCAGGTGGGAACTGAGTCCTTGTCTTGAGCCTCTGGTTTATCCAAATAGCTCCTAGACATTTCCCCTACCCCAAGGCCCTCTGGCACCTCAAATTCAGCCTGTCTGGAAAGCCGTGAGAGCACAGACTCCACTGAAATCTTGAAGTCTCCATTTATTCTCCAAGTGGGCATTGTCAGGTCACTGAGTTCCCATGGCTGGTTTCCTCAGTGGCCAATCAGGTATCAGCAGTGGCCTATAGCAAACCCCATGGCCTGAGAGGCCTCATCTCCAGGGCTGCCTCTGCAGACAGTGGCGCTGGTTTCAGCGTCTGGATCAGTGGGAACCCATAGCCCCATCCGTCCTGGGTGCTTCATTTTATGTCCGTGTTTAGCTGTTAGGGCAGTGCCTATCCCTTGGGAACTCAGGCCTGGAGAGAGTAACCAGGCCCAGAGCCTGAGAGTTCCAGCAGGTTTCACTCTGCATTTGCTCAGCCTTTCAAAGCATTTCAGGGTTTGCTCTCAGGCAGGGAGAACACCCAATCAGCACAGGGCCTGTGTACTTTTTGGACACTCGAGAAATTGTTTTGATTTTCATTTATATTTATAATTCAGACCTGGGGGCGTGTAGCTCAGCTAGTAGAGTGTATGCTTCCCACTTGGAAGACTGTATTCAACCCCCAACCCTAAAGAAAATTAGGATAAAAATGCATAGTAATGAATATATTAATAAGTCTAGACGAGATTAGGGACTGTTGGGGGAGGGAAGTGTTTCCAGTCTTCTTTTCAGTGAGCCCCAGGGCACAATGCTAGGGGGACATTCTCTACCACTGAGCTGCACCCAGGTCCTCCAGCCTATTTGTCTTAATATCAACAAAGTTATAAGATACGATCTTCTTCATTTTGTTAACTAATGGAGAGGCCCATGGAAGCAAAGCCTCCCAGGGTCACAGTGTGGCCTGGCCCTCAGTTGGCATCGCCTCTTCCCTGAAGGAGTTGATGGAGAGATATCTAGATGAACTCTTCACTCTCTGTGCCCTCTGCCCAACTCTTGCCACCTCAGGAACGTGTGTACTTGTGGGAAGAACAACAGTGGTCTCTAGCATAGTGGGTTGGGCTGGTGAGAGGGTGGCTTTGATTGCAGGCATCTAGGGTACTGGGGACACAGCAAGGACTTTCTATATTTACTATCTCTCTCAATTTTGGTTGTTTGAGACAGGGTTTCTCTGTGTAACAGTCCTGGAACTTGCTTTGTAGACCAGGCTGGCCTCGAACTCACAGAGATCCACCTGCCTCAGCCTCCTAAGTGCTGGGATTAAAGACATGCGCCACCACTGTCCAGGCTTATATTTATTTACTCTTAAGGGAGTGAACTTCTGTCTCTTGGTACTCGGTGTTTTCTCATTGTCTGTGTGTCCATGTGTATGATCATACACACACTACACACACGTGTGTGTGGAGACCAGAAAACACCTTGCAGGGGTGGATTTTCTCTTTCCACTATGCGAGTTCCAGGGCCTGAACTCCATCTGACCAGCTTGACAATAAATGTCTTTTCCCATTTTACCTGTGTTTCCTGTCCCGGACCTTGTTTTTTGAATCATTGGAGCTCACTGATTTGGCTAGATGGATAGGTCAGCGAGCTCCAGGGATCCTGCTTGTTAGTGTTAGGATTACAGACATGCACTGCCATACCCAACATTCTGTGTCAGTGCCAGGGATCCTCCTTGTTAGTGTTAGGATTGCAGACATGCACTGCCATACCCAACACTCTGTGTCAGTGCCAGGGATCCAAACTAAAGCCTCAGGCTTCCATGGCAAGCACTTTACTAACTGAGCCATGTCGCCAGCCCTTTGTTTTGATATTTTAGACAGGGTCTCTGTAACCCAGGCTGGAACTCACCATGTGGCCTAGGCTGACCTCAGACGTGGTCAGCCCTCCTGCTTCAGTCTCCCAGGTGCTGCCAATACAAATGTAAACTACCTTTCTTGGTACTGTAAATTGCATCTTCCATCTTCTGTCTCACAGAGAAGAGTGACTTAGGCTGTCGCCGGCAGGCAGTCCTCAGGCAGATTCGTGGAGGACAGAGACTTCCTTTTGTGACAGGAGAAGAAGTGACAGCACTCGGCCAATGAAATGTGGTTTTGCAAAAATCCACTTACATGGTGGAGTGGCATGTGCGGAGTGGCATGTACTGTGTAGAACAGTACACAGGGTGTTTGGAATACTAATTGAAGATGCATTGCATTTGTTTATGCTGTAGCATATGTGTTTAAAGATGCAAAGATGTACTGCATTCTTTTATGTTCACATTTGTTTAGCTCTGTGAAGTTGTCTTACTTTGCCTGCCTAAAATACCTGACTGGTCTAACAAAAAGCTGAACAGCAAATAACAAGGCATAAGAAAGGACAGGTGGGCTGGGCGATGGTGGTGCACGCCTCCCAGCACTCGGGAGGCAGAGGCAGGCGGATCTCTGTGAGTTCGAGGCCAGCCTGGTCTACAAGAGCTAGTTCCAGGACAGGCGCCAAAGCCACAGAGAAACCTTGTCTCGAAAAACCAAAATAAAATAAAATAAAAACAAAACAAAACAAAACAAAAAAAAGAAACGCTAAGGCCAGGCAATCACAAGTAAGAATAAGCCTCCATGTAATTATTGGGGAGCTAGGTAGTGGGCCCCCAAAGAGTAAAGAGTAAAAAAATAAAAGAACTACAATAGGTCAGTTTTAGAAGCATTGGGTGATACTTAGAAATGCATTCCTGGAGCCAACTGGGCGCGGTGGTGAACGCCTTTAACTCAGCACTCTGGAGGCAGAGGCAGGCAGATCTCCAGGCCAGTGTGGTCTACAAATCCAGGGGCTGGGAAGAATTCTGGCCTAGCAAAGAGTATAAACCTGGCATGGTGGAGCATGTCTGGAATTCCAGCACTGGGGAGGTGGAGGCAGGAGGAACAGAAAGTCAAAGTCATCTTTGACTGTATAATGTTTGAGGACAGCCTGGGCTTTGAGACCCTGTCTCAAAAAGGATGAAAGGAAAAAACAAACAAACAAAAAAACCTCTTTGGAAAGCTTTGGAAAGAGAATGGAACGGGGAGGGGGTGAAGAGAGTGGG